>CAJNIZ010000061.1:0-33127 GCA_905231905.1 Symbiodinium pilosum | reverse complement strand
GGAGGAGTAGAAAAGGTAGAAATACCACTTGCCAAGGATTACTTGGGGTTTGAAGCATAAAGAGAGGGCATGGATGCTCTGGTGATCGTATGCTCTTGGAACACGAACGTTATTATGGTTTGGGCATGGATGCTCTGGTGAGCGTATGCGCCTGGAACACGAACGTTATTATGGTTTGGGCATGGACACTCTGGTGAGCCTAGCTCTTGGAACATGAACGTTATTATGGTTTGGACATGGATGCTCCGGTGAGCGTATGCGCCTGGAACACGAACGTTATTATGGTTTGGGCATGGATGCTCTGGTGAGCGTATGCGACTGGAACACGAACGTTATTATGGTTTGGGCATGGATGCTCTGGTGAGCGTATGCTCTTGGAACACAAACCTTATCATGGTTTGGGCATGGATGCTCTGGTGAGCGTATGCCACTGGAACACGAACGTTATTATGGTTTGGGCATGGATGCTCTGGTGATCGTATGCTCTTGGAACACGAACATTATGATGGTTTAGGCATGGATTGCTCTTGGAACACGAACGTTATGATGGTTTGGGCATGGATGCGCTCGTGAGCGTATGCGCCTGGAACACGAACGTTATTAAATGTTATTATGGTTTGGGCATGGATGCTCTGGTGAGCGTATGCTCTTGGAACACGGCGGCGGCGGCGGCGGCTGCACATGCTCAAAAACCCCACGAACCAGGGTCCTCGAGTAGACGTGCCAACATGTTTTTGCAACAAGGCCCCTACGTGGTCATTGGAAGACAACCCCCCTTCACCCAAAAAAGAAACAAATGCAAAGAGCCTTCTCATTGTATCATAAATTTGTCAACCATTAAACCCTAAAACCTGAAGCCTAAATCTAAATCCTGAACTCTAAAATGTAAGTGAAACCCAAACCCGAAACCCTACACAGCATCAACTCGAGGCAGAAGATCCAGCATTAGGAAAAGGCTTCTGACGCCGAAGCACCAAATTTGTCTGGCCATAAAGGATTAGGAGTGGCTTGGGGTTTAGGGCCAGGTTAGGTGTGCTCAAGGGATACTCCGACTTGTGCCATCCATGAGCATTCAAATACTAAAATTCTGTCTCAAAGCCCCTATCAACATTCCTGGGAGGTGACGGTTTTGGGGCTTGGTTGGCAGTGCCGAACAACACAACCATGTGTTCTCATACCAGCCAAGAGAGGTTGAGGTGAGGCTTGGACGATATTCGTGACTCATAAACCTTGAATTAGGTTTCACTGTCTAATCAGGGATTTCTGAACACTCAAACTCTAGAACCCCAACCGTACAAAGGCCCCAAACAGAAAGCGGGTACGTGCGCATGCACATGTGAACATGGAAATCCATGTAGCATCCCTTGTGTAACGACTGTAGGCGTGATACGGCCCATGTTGGCTCATTTGCGAGCCTCGGTCGAGGGCCGGAGCTGACGTCTGAAACCCCGGAATTTAACGATACAAGAAGAGGCGCATGCTCTGCAACTGCCATCTGGGGGTTGCCAAAAACAGGGTCCCTGTTTCAGAGTTACCTATCACAAATTCTGGAGTTTGTGTATGTAACTGAGGAGGAGCCCCATTTTTGAAAACTTCCCGTTCCCATACATTGATGGTATCCTGCTCACACTGCTGCCGCAGCAAATCACATTTCAATCGGCGGCTACGAGCCGGCGCTACATTGCTGCTTTCATCACAATTTCTGCTTCTGCATCTTCCAGCACGGCTATGTCTATGACTATCACTTGAAACGCCATTGGCTCAGTTCATCTTCATCATCCCACCAACTTCAGCACTTTCATGAAGGGTCTTGCTTAGGGGACTATCCAACACCAGTGGTAAACGAAGGAGCGAAAGTCCTCCTCGCGTGTCCTTGTGCATGGCCACGGAGCCTATATGAAACTCTTTCTCATACACGCTCAAAGTAAAGTCAAAAGCTTAAACTCTTGACCTAAAATTAGGGAGCCGCGACTTTTCGGCGAGCAGTGATTAAACTCGAAGCTCTCCTCCACCTGTGCGGAAAGAGAGACTCGCCCAAGCGTTGAAATTAGTGTCTGGCACCAGGATCCTACAGAAACAGTGGGGTTCTCGGTCATAGAATTTGGGATTTAGAGCTTCGGGTTTAGGATTAGAGTTCATGGTTCACCTGAATGGTCGTATGAAAAGCAGATAAAAGATCCTAGGTACCAGACACGTCTGCAAATGGCTCATTTTGAGCCCCGGATTGCATGTCAGTCTTAGCCTTAATAAATGGTGTGCTATCATTCGTTTTGGCTTGGGGTAGGCTGTAAACGTTCAGGGTAGGAATCGTATGGGAAGCGTTTAGATGGTCAGTTCCTACAGGGTTTCACTACAACATAGAACACAGAATGCGCTCCTTCAGCCAACCATAAAACCCAAGCCACAGAGCCTGTCGTTTTGAAAGGGCAGTCGTCTTTATAGGGGCAACCCTGTTGGGGATGCCAGGTTGGCTTGCGGGAGGGTACTATGGTACTGAGAAGGGGCATGGATTACACTTGCCAGGGTTTCATGTTTCGGGCTTAGACTGTCAAATGGTATGCTCCAGCATTATACTGGAGGTCAGGGCTCACAAGCATCAACGACAGGCTGCGCCGCATCAAGGGCAATCTTCCTTGACAGGCACGACTATGCATCTGCGAGTAAGACTTTACTCAAGCATTTGAAAGGCAAGTCTGGCGCGTAGTAGGGGATAAGGGGTTGAATGCACTGTCCTTCAGGTATGTGCAGGAATTTCCTTCTTAAGGCCTTAAAGCTTCGAGCTGCCAGTATAATTCTTCAAAATAAGGGCCCGAGAAGGGATCCACTCTGCCTACATGGCGCCAGGAAGGAGAGGAGAGACCCCGACAAAAGCGGTTCTCCGATTTGCAATTGCCTCCAAATGCGGTGAGTCCTGAGCTTCTGTAGTACATATCCCAAGAAGGTTTAGGATTCAATGTCTCAGTTTTGCTTAAATGACACATCTAAACTACCCATCAGGCTCTGTCGGGGTCACCTACCGCTTTTTCACTTGAATTCCTAAAAGTTCAGCAACTTGAAACTTCGCTTCAAACGTGCGCACGGCGCGGATGCTCTGTGGGAACATCCAGCCTCACCGAAGGATTGGCCACTTTCTTGCCAGTTCCTCTTCTCATTTGTGGGTTTACCGTTTGGAGGACACTCATTTGGCGAATACCTACTTTCCAACTCACATGTAACATTTCGGTATGGATCCCTACAGGAGGCCCTACATATATTATGATGTTCCACAAGAATCCCTGTGAACGGTCCCATCCCATTCCCCCCCCATCCAAACTAAGCATGAATAAGACAAGTCAATCGGGCTGATTAATCTCCAGGCACGTGACATTCTCTAGCAGGGCTCTTCTTTTGTGAAGTGGCAGAATGGTACAACTCTGGTAGCCCGCTTAACGTGGAACCTCACAGCCCGCCTTTAAAACGGACAGTGGTTGTTGTGGGGAGATTGCGGGGGTGCAAGTAGTCCCATGCAAGATAAGGGTGTGCGAGTGCGTCCTGTAGCACCGTCTTCGTACGCATCCACGCCAGCTGCGGATAACCTGAACCCTTCAACCCTGAACCCTCGAACCCTAAGTTCCCTGAGACTGTAGAAGCTAAACCTACATTCCATCCTTTGCGAGCTCAAGGTTATTCACATGTATTCTCATCAACGGTGGGCAGGGGGCATCATACTTTGGAAGAGAGATTTTTGTGAATCGTCAAGCGTTTGCTGGCCTGTTTCGGGGAATTATTTTACAATGATTTCCGTACATGCGGCATCCCTTCCCTAGAGCCGAATTTTGCTTGCTGACTACAACTTGATCCAAAAAAAACAGTTGAGCCGACCACTGAGAAAGGCGCCGAACCTTTGGAAGGTGATTGAATGCCGGCACAAGGTTCCGACTGCTGCATCCGCGGCGTGTGTGTCTGGATCTTTCCCATGTTTTTCCCAACGCCGTGAGACTTGTCTCATCTTGCTAGCATATACATATATATATATGTGGCCATATATTGACCTCATACATGGTTTATTTGCAAACGGGAGGTTCCCACCCTTCCTACTTGGAAAGTAACACGATTCTCTTGGGTCTCGGTGTGGAAGCTTCGGCATCGGCAGTCGAGGTCAGAGCTCGAAAGGCCAAGTTAAGTAACTTCGAAACCTGAAACAGGGTCATGATGGGAGAGCAGTCTTTCCAAGCCATCAGCCTTATATTGTGCTATAAGCTTAAACTTCTTTAGTCTGGGCTTTGAAAGACATGAGGATTTAGCACGGTAGGTCAGCGTGAACCCTGCCCACAACCCGATCAACAGACATGCGTAACTCCTGGCCGAAGCGTAGTGTAAGATCTCTCTGATGACCGTCACAACAATAGTTCTAGGAGCAGGCGCCGTTTTCTGTCTGTTTGAATGGCACTAGCGGCTATAACTGCCTGCTGTGAAAGTATGGGTGCCTGCCCTCATTATGAGAGTCAAGAGTGAAATTGCAACCCCTGAACCCTGGGACCACTGTGCTTCTGTGGTTCGTTTCAGTTAGAAATTTGCCGGTTTTTTGGTTGCCTTTGGGTTTGGGATTTGAAGGGATCAGGGCTTAAGATTTAGGATTCAAAGCTTGTGGTCCAGGACTTGAGGCTGGGAGGTAGGGGCAGAAGGCTAACGGCCATAACGATAAGGCTTTAGAGCTAAGACATTGTCAACAAGACATAGACCTAGCAAAACTTTTACCGTGATCTGTATTGCGCAAGATCTTAGGGGTTTCTCAACAGTGGGGCGCTTGGGGGCCCTAGGGATGTATGCGGATCCTATAACCCTTGGCCTCGTGATTCCCCTTCTCCCCTTATATGGCCACGCTTTAGATGCAGCTTTGCCGGCCGTCCCACCCGGCTTCGCGCCATTGGTAGGGTCAAGAAACTATGGGTCCACAAGCAGAGTGAAGTTGAAATGTTTGGGCTGCTCAGTTTTAGGTTTCAGGCTGTCGGGGTGGCTAATGGTCAAGATTTGGAGTTGAGGTGCATATTGGTACTGCTCAAATCTGAAAGGGCTATAAGTGTCAAATCATAACAAAGTGCCGCGGAACGGTTACTTGTCCAAAGGCTGGTGTTTTTCGGCGGTGAATATTAGCTTTCATCCCTATAGGAACCCCTAAATGTAATCCCTTATACCGGTCCGTGTAACCCACCCATTCCTTGATGGCCTTCTAACCACCAGAAACACGAACGAAGACGTCGAGTGATATGGCGAGTCTAAAGTTTAGGGCTTGGGTTTGTGCCAATCATCCCATTACTCAGACCTTTTCTTTGACAACTACACTCAGAGGAGCCCAGGACGTAGGAAGAGAGAAACACAGCACAACAAACACCGTTTCCAAAGTTTCACTGCCGCGGTCTTTGTTTTAGCATGTAAGGGTTCTAAGGTTGGGGCTTCTCACATTTGTGAGTTCTGTTCCTGTACTAACTGAGCGGGCCTTCGTCGCTTCACTCCACTTCCGGAGGGCCCGCCTGTCCCGGCTTTGCCCTTAACCCTCCTGCGTCCCAAAGCTCTCACACCCTACAGCCCGAATCCATAAACCCCAAAACACATTCAAGGACCATTTGGCGGACCCTTGGAGTGTCCGCCGCTCGAGCACCTAAATGGCCAGCAGCTTTATGGACCAAGAGCCCACGAGGGTTACAAGCACCACCGCAATCCTGACCCATGGTGGGTTTATGAATTGGACTGTACCGAGGATCGCAAGATCAATCCTGTGTGTACAAGCACAGAGGTTCCTTCGGCTTTGTGTCTGTATAATGTTAGGCCCGACCACTACAAGCCTTCATCGCCGCACCTGGCTTGAAACCGTGAGCTGTCAACACTCGGAAAAACAAACCACTGCTGGCTCTACAATGGCAAAGTGTAGGTTAACGCCAGTAGGTTGAGTGTCAGAGTTTAATGCTTGAGTTTACTAGTTTGAATTTACCGTTCTGCTGCCCGAACTCAATCAACCAATAAGCGCAGTACGGCCCCGCCGAGGAGCATGTTATCCATATTGCGAAATTCCTGCTGACTTGACAGGTTTTAGACTGGCCGCTTCAACTGCAAACAGAAACGCACATGTCATCACCAACCAGGTAAAAGCCCGTGAAGATTATGGGTCCCTTCTTGGTGTGTCCGACTGAGGACTATACCGTGTCTCCTGAAACAGGCCACCGCAAAAGGACACGTGTCTACAAGGAGCTCACTGTCAGGCTTCAGATGACTGAGTCTACTATTTTGGGGGGCAGGGAGTGGGCGACTGTGCTGAAAAACATGTCAAACCCCTCTAGGGCCTGCAGCCTGACCCCCCTGACGCTCTATAAATCCCATAAAGGTATTACCTGTAGCCAGCCTTAACATGCGAGCATGAACCCATTGGCATACCAATGATTATGAGAATGATACAGCTGACGACGATGACCGTGACGATGACGATGATGATGATGATGATGATGAGGATGAACTGATGAAGCTCATGAGGATTTTGATTGTCATTGGGTACTTGGGAATATTTGCGAGTTATTGCCGCAACAAGCGTGACACGTGAAAAAAGACAAACTGTCAGGATGTCAATTGACATTCTGTACCAGACTCAATACCAACAGCAGGAGCAGCGAAGGTAGTGCAGCTAACGTGGTCGTTGTCATTATTGTAGCAGTGTTTGTATTGGAGGTAAGTAGACGTCCTAGTGCTACTGGTGGTAGCTCAGAGGAACTTGTACCCTCTCTGGGGC
The DNA here is from genome assembly GCA_905231905.1 of Symbiodinium pilosum. Classification (NCBI taxonomy): domain Eukaryota; class Dinophyceae; order Suessiales; family Symbiodiniaceae; genus Symbiodinium; species Symbiodinium pilosum. Next base: position 26,370 of record CAJNIZ010000061.1, on the reverse strand, counting down.
AAAAGGAGCTCGGCAACCATCCTTCCTCAACCCAACATCTTGTGTTCACCCCCTGTTCTGACAAAGCTTACGGTTCAGGATTCAAGCGTAGCAAGCTTAACAAGCGGAGCTAATGCTGAAGACTTTTCTTATAAGAAAAACCCGCATCGCAAACAAAATGCTGCTGCTAGGGCTTCTATGAACCGGGAAGCTAACAATTGTCAATAATTGGATACAACTCCAGAGTCAGACAATCAGGCCTTAAACCCCAACTGGGTTCCTACACACATGTGAGGTTGCATTTATACATGCGCGGGAGTGCGCAAACAAAACCTGTGACACTTTCCATAACACCCTGATCCCTAAATTATCCAACAAGACAAAGGGGGTTGAAGAACTGTAAAAACAAATTGGGTTGCGGTCGTGTGACTCAGCTTGCAGGTGCCTGGAGTCAACAGGACCCTATTTCTTCGCCTTTCTTTCTTGAAAGTCGGAGGTGTGTGGACGGTTGAAGGCTTAAGGCTTAAGCCCTAAACCCTGAAATCCGAAACCCTGAAATCTCAAGTCTAGAGGTTTAAAGTTTTGCCCTCTGAGCGGGGCACCAATCAGTACACCTTTAAATGTGGCATTCTGATTAACTGCACAAGCTCCCAGAACTCTAGGTATGCCGGATGACCCCATCTAATTCTTGAAGCCCCCTCCCCGAAACGTGTTCGTACTTTAGTTTCGTGAGACACCAACGGATCGTGCTGCCTTTCAATTCTATTACATGGCTCGTGGTTTGAGGGAGCAAGCTGAAAGTGCAAGATCATTGCTTTCCAGGCGTGAAGTGAGGTTTCTTCAACCATAATTAGCTTGTGTCTACTCAGCATAAGCAACAGTTCCTGTGGAATTATCAACCTTCCAGAGTTCCAGGCTTGGAGAATGCATTGGGCTAAGGCTTCTCTGGTGCTAGACCTTCTATTTGAACCTGAACTTTGCTATCCTGGACCCTTAATCCCTAAACCCTCAACCCTAAATTCCCCAACCCCTGCAGTGAACTCTAAATCTTTGACCATCAGGATTCCCGCCTTCTCCTCGCAGGCACCGGAAAATTCAAGCAGAGAGCAGAGGAGGCGATGTGAGAGGAGTCTGTGCATCAAAGGCGCCAGAGGAATGACACAGCACTCGGACTTAAACAAAAAGAGTGCTGCTGCGTTCTGACTTTCAGGCTTAGGGCTGTTGATGTACCTTGAGAAGTGGGGCAATGCCCAGCTGAAATTCGTTCTCTTGGGCTGTTCCTACTAAGCATTGCTAACCCTCGTGGCTCACCAACGTATGTATTCAAACTCCCAGTCTTGAGAACCTCTCGTGTCTATTAGAGCCGGAGACTCCCAAGCTCCCTTAGCATCTGGAATGGTGTCCTACACTGTAATCCCTGCACCCAGCTCTAAAGCCAAACCCCCTAAAGACAAACTCCGAACCCCATATCTGAAAACCCCCAAAATTCTACTTCTTGCAGCTGTGCCTTTCCGTCCGTCAGCAGCAGTACGCCTGTTCTTACCATGTTCAGGTTCAATGCAGACTGCAATCTCTCATGCTCCTTCTTATCGGGACCCCACTATCCTAATCCCGAAACAGGGATGCCAGTTTGAACTCGAAGCATCTCGAAGCCCTCAAATGGCGCCCTAAAGCCTAAACCCGAAATTGCCAACGCTAATCTCTGAACCCTACACCTCTGTGGGCTTGTGTAGCTTAGCTGTTGCCAACTCCTCGGCGGGTCTCCTCCCACGGAACCACTGCTGGAAGCGTTTCAGTGCCCACATCCAGGCTCTTTTTTGTCTATAGGCTCAACCTTTAGTAGGGCGACTATTCGTATGACCCCAGACATAAAACTAAATACATGTAGAACCCGGTCCCGCACGGCAGAAACTCGCAAGCCCGAGACACTCCCAGAACTGCCTGTATCCACAGGGTTTGCAAGAGCTCCCCCCAGTTGCTCTGAATCTTTCAGCATGGTGTGAGGTTTAGATTCTGGCGTCGGACACAGCACCAAAAATACCTGTCAGCCCCGAGATTAAGAGTTTAGGTGTCTTCCGGTCTTGGGATCCAGGGCTTAGGACTCTCGAACTTAAGCCTGAGGCTTTGGGCTGCTGATCGGGGCTGCCGGTGGAGCAAAACATGTCTTCCTGGTCCCGTATTCCCACAAAAACCGAAGACTGACACCGGCAAGCCTGCCTGAGGAAAACCCCCAGATGCCACAAACCCTGCATCTTGAAACCGTACATGGTCCTATATGTGCCCAATCAACCCTGCCAAACCCTTAACTCTCTGACCCCTGTAATCCTAAATCCCTCTGCCGAATCCTGGGAGGGTGCTCTCAGCAAATCTGTTGTCAACCTCCGGGGTCCCAGAGTTCCTCCGGGCTGAAAGGCACTTTGTACCTCCCCAGGCCTTCAAAACTCATAGGTCTTCCCACCACCCCCATAAGAAACCTGGATTAGTGTCTAGGGCTTCGGATTTCAGCTGGTTTGGGTTCTATATATTTGTGGAACAGAAGATTGCCGAGAGAGTAGAGGCTTGGATAGGCTTGGTGAGGAGTGTATATCCGTGGGAGATTCCCGATTCCCTAACCTCAGCCTGTCCCACATCATCTCTACAAACTTATTTGTTCGATGCGTGAGCAGATCCCTTATGGGCCGGCGGGGGCGAGATCCATGAAACTAATTCCAGACTGCAAAGCCTCGCAGGCGCAGTGACGAGCTGTTGCTTAACTACACCCGAAACATTCAGAACTCTGCAGCCATCCTTCTAAGGGATAGAGATAGCAACGTGAGGATGTAGGAAATGTCATTAGGCTCCTTGATTCAACAAGAAAATTCCAGCCGTATGCTACTGCGTTACAGCCCGCTTCCACATCGACTTCACACGCGACTGCACGCTGTGAAGAACACCTTCGCATGAATAGCATGAAAGCTGTGTGATCCAAACGGGGGTAGTTCAGGTTTTAGGAACTAGCCGGACATGGGACTCTCGCAGGACCCGTGTATCCTTGAGGATCGTCGTAAAGGGTACTTCCAGGTTGAGACGTCAACATATCGCCTTCGGCTAAAGAAATTACGGTTTTGTCGAGGTCTAGGATTTCGGTTGTAGTGCCAATTTTGAAGTGCAGGGCTTCAGAGCTTCTGGACCTGCGGAGGGGTGTGGCCGTGGATTCAGAAGGGATAGGTCCTCCCCGGAATTTAACATGAGAGGCTACCTGGTCTTCAACAAGGCTAGGAATCTTTGTTGCGCCACTTTTGAAGCTCGAGATGCCTGTTGACAGTGCATATGTTGAGGGCCCAGGATTTAGGCCCGACGCAAGGAGTGGTCTTTTGGGTTCAGGTTCTTCTGTCCTGCAAGCCTTGCCAAGAAAAGCTAGTAGCTTTAGTCTTCAGATCTACCTAGCATTCATGAAGCCTTCTCAGATCTCCCACGAAGACCGGGAAGGAACGCTGCACAAAAACCAAAAGGCAAAGTTATCATTGTGAGGGAAGCATGGAAGAAAGATGATAAAACACATCCAGATAAACCAAAACCAACGATACCCCCAAGCACACACGACGTTTGGCAGCATTACTACTATCCTTGCGCAGTTCTGGATTTGGAGCTCAGGGTGTCTTGTTCCTACGGTGGTAAAACTGTCGCTTCAAACCCGTATGTCACAGAAGCCATGCGGGGCCATGGCTGTACCAGTTTCAACGACCCTCAAACCCTACCCCGCTGTCCCGCAAACCATGACCTGAACTCCCAGATCTGCGGTGATGACTTATATAAGTAGTGGCACCCGAACCTCAGTTAGCGGTAGCAGAAGGGCTCCAACCTTTCTTATAAGTGGTTGCTGCTATGACTCCCCAAGTAACATTAACCCTAAATCCTAAACCCTAGACCCACGTATCAGGAAAGCTACAAATACATCCCATTTCAAACCTAGCTGATCCCGAACCCACAGAAAGGTTGTACAAACGCCTGGCCTTGACTTTTGATTCCTTCGCACTGCTTGGGTCTAGGGGTATTAGAATTCTTACTAGACTTTTCGGCTGAGGGTTGAGCTTAAGATTTGGGGCCTTCCCAGGTCCAGGGCTCAGTTTGGGATGCAGGGCCTGTAGCGTCTGAGGTTTGACTTACAACTCGTTCCTAGCTAGCCGTTTAGAGATTTTCTTGGGATGTAAAGATTTGGAGGGTGCAATTATACTAATCAGGTGGCCTGGAGCATGTTTTGTTCAGGAGCTCCGAGCCATGATTGTGCTCATCTTCGACCTGCCCGGAACGCGGAAAATCATGATTCAGCTGTCTACTGGAAGCATGATGAGCAAGAAGTTATCGGGATACTAGCGTCAATAGCAATGAAGGTGGCTGCCGATTTTGTCAACACTATAGGCGGCCTGACGGAGTTGATGATATTCTTCAAAGACGAGCTGAAATACCGCCAAACCCTAAACTCTAAATCGCCTTCCTGCAAGCTGCCTGACGGCCGCTACCAAGAGCTAGTACTCTATTTGTTACTGGGCCTGGAAGGCCTGCCGACTGAAGCCCTAGAACATCTTGCAGGGATCCTACAAGCCCCAATATGTGTAAGTGCGCCTCAGGAGAATCCCAAAACCTCAAAAAACTAGGCGTAGCTGAGGGGGTGCCGGTGAATTGGACCAAGCCCCACCGCGAATCTTCCTCACCAGGACTGCTCAATGCCCATCCCAAGAAACCTTCGGACTTCTGAAGCACAGAAATCGAATTGTGTAAAGCCCCCAACATCTTGGCAAAGGCTCCCTGCAGCCGAGCAAGGCATTGCGCCGCCGACGGTCTAAGCGCCGCGCAGGGGTGCCAGGCATCCTTCTTGTTGGCATCTTTTGCGAGGGAGATTGCGAGGGAGATTTCGGGGGCGTCATTGGGGCTTTTAGGCTTTCAACTTCCTGGCTCAATGATTGGTTGGAGCTTTGTGTAAAGGAATTCTAGTCTTTGGACTTTGAGTTTTCGGCCTGGGTTGCGCGGGGCTACAGGGTTGAGAGTTTAATGTTCACAGTTTGGGCAGCACTGCAATGAAAGACTGTCAGTGGAGAGATAAGCGTTCAGAGACCCTTTTGAAGGGGCACGCAGGGCTCACGTGGAGGACCATGGTCTTGGCCATGGTCTTTTATCTCTGCTCCTTGTGGATGAACCATGTAATTATGTAATTGTTCAATACAGTATGGGGCTTAGAGGTTCGGATCCATAGGGCTGCAGGTTTGAGGCTTTCGCTTCTTGCAGAGAACACAACGATCACAGGAATAACCGGGACTTGTTCTGCAAGGACAAGAGCGACAGCAGGGAAAAAGGTTATGTAATTGATTCGGGTAGCATACGTATAATGGTTCCGTGTAACATGTAGTGTAGATAGTTCGGGCTGCACTCATCTGGATATAAGTTGTAACGCTACATAGAAACTGCATTTGGTGGAGAGGGCAATGGCGCCACGCACTTCCAATGAATTGTGATGCATGTTAACACCGAACCCCGTTAGAGCCCCAGTTTAGACAAGCATAGTGCAGAACACACATCTTGGCAGAGGTTGGAGTTTTGGAGGATGGGCCTATCCGTTTATATGGTTTTGGCATGCTGCATGGAATTTTGTGCTTCAATGCTCCACGTGTTTTCTTCTGAATGTAATGCTTGCAAACCGCCTGTTTCGCGGGGGGGGGGGGGGGGGGGNNGCGTGTGTTTTTATGAGGGAGTGTGTTCGTACTTTTCATGACCGGGTAGTTTTCTGTCCCTGGTGTCGGCTCCCACACGATAACAAGCACGGTCGTTGATATGACCTCTCAGCAACAATTGGGCTTAAATCCTATCGGCCGCGCGCTCCATGACAATACAACCGTAAACGTTCAAACGTTATCCCCTTGTATGTTGGAGAAGGAGCTTGCATCGTGCAGGGCAGCATCACGCTCTCAGAGGCTCAAGCAAGAATGCTATTGTCTTGGTAGGAAATGAGAACGGTTCAAGTCAAAGGAGATCGTGCCAACAATGAGGAAGGGGTCGCAGGTCAACGTAGAATTGGAGAACACCACGTTTGCCAATAGGGCCCGGTTAGTAAGAACCCCCATTGCCGAAAGACATACACCGCATGTGTATATAATGCCAGCAGCGGCCATTTCTATCTCTCGTGACGGATTTCCTGGGCATGCCCTCGTAATTACGGGGCTGCATTCTAGCCCTGCTTGCTTGCTTGCTTGCTTGCTTGCTTAGATCCATTGCATTTTTTCCATGCATGAGGAAGGCCAGCCACCAGGATTAGTCCTAGTCTGCTTCACATTCCTGTGGTTGCGAGTTTCATTGGAAGCCTTGCGGTGAACCTGAGCCAGACATAGAAGAGACATTTTGAAAAGTATGATCGCCAACAAAAGGGAAATCAAACTTCATTCTTTCAAAAGGGTAGAACCTGCCCGATGGAAGGTAATTACTTTTCTGAATGCCTGCTTGTTCAAGGAACGTTTTGAACCGAGCACCCAAGAGCTGAGCGCCAAAGCATCATGCAGGCCCCTGGATTAGAGCAGGTCCTCTAGAGCGATCTTTTTTGACTTCTTGCAGAACTCCGCACAGCAATGTGCGATAAACGATGTATGGCTTCAATGTCCCGGGCCGTCAACCCCCCCAAATTCCTGGACCCTAACCCCAACCCCTCAAATCTTAGGACCCTCAAGCTCCTGAACCCTACAATCCTAAACCCCTGATCCACCCCACTGCCTCAACAAAGATTTGCCAAAGCTTAAGCCCACATACCCGAAACCCATGAACCCATCATCCGTGGGACAACATTCCACAAGTCCTCCAAGAAGGGCTTCAGGAGCCTTAGCGCTGTCTTTTGCCAAGCAGAGTGACTGTGAGCTTCATAGTTTTAGGGTTTGGGTTCAGGGCTTCACGGATTTTAGTCTCAAAGCCTTCGAATGAGTAGAAGTATGTTGATAAGTGTGGGTTGCCGCTGCAGCAGGCAAGGTGCAACTTCGCGACCTTCTCTTTGAATAGACTACTGTTCATAGCTGTTTGAATTGCCTGTCTCCACCAAACTCCCTGAAACAATGAAATATGGAACATAGACTGATGCGTGTCTGCTTCAAGGGAACCATCAAGTTCCACATTGAGGGGAAGGGCCTCCCCAGATACTGAAAGACCCTGTTCTTGCAGCCTGTCTCCGGCAAGTAACTACTCTTGACCTCATATCAATACACCAGCCACATCAAAATCCCAGAACGCAATTATACCCCCCTCCCCTCCCGTATGCAAAATCCCATCTGCCAAAACACAAAATTTTGGAAGCGCACGGAAGAGCAATGTGTACTACTGGCTAGCTCCAGCTCATGGACCTGGAACCTTTAATTAAGGCTCGGGAGGGGGTATGAGGGGGGGGTTCTTGTTATGAGGTGAGCATGATAAGGCTGATAAGTTGTGGCGTGGACATAATGTATTACATAGCTGGCTCGAGGGTCCTGCTAAGAAGCCTCACCTCCTTGCTCGCTGGCCTTGGGACGATCTTTGGTTGATTGGTCTGGCAACAGTCCATTTTGACTCTGCGGGAAATGCAAGAGACAAGCCGGAAAGCTCGCAGAAATACTTATCAACGCGTTTACGAATCAGAGCTAAGGAGTCCCTCTGCTCGGGCCTCATCAAAGTCCGGTAACACCTCGTAAGAGGTCCTTGCAAAAACGCGCTTGAAATAGGAGCTCTGAGCCTGGAAGTTTGATCGCTAGGTTCCGGCGCAGTAACCTCAAAACTCCATGAAGCTGTGCAAAAAAACGACGCAACTAACTCTCTTAATGAATTCGCCCGATTCCCCAAGCGCCCCACCCAGCACCTAAACCTTTCAAACCTTAAAGTCCCGCAAACGCATGCGCTTAACATCCGCTACGTCCCAAATTAAATCCGTAAGTCCCTAAAGCCTCAATCGCTGAAACTCCGATTTCCCAGAAGCTTCATTGTCGGGCTCGCTGGATCCTCTTCCAGCTCCGGCCGCGGCTCGTGTCCAGCCAAGTAGGCTTTCAAGATTTCTGGGACACAGGATTTTACAGGGCTAATTACATGATGCATGATTGTATGGGGGCGGAGGGCCTTAAGCGTTCAGGGGTTGAGGGGTTTAAGAGGGTGCATCTCTGGCTCCCGAAAGGAGAGACTCTCGATGTATAGCTCGAGGCTTAGGATGATTTAGAGTTGTGGCTGGTGCTTTCATGATCGCTGGGGGAACATGTCGAGGTTCCAAGGGTTACCGAATCAAGCTAGGATCACTGTCGCCTTGGTTTAAGGCTTATAGGGCTTATGAGGGTAATACTGAAGGTCAGGATGCCTGGGAAGGAAAGACGAAGAGTTCAGGGCCTTCCGGGGCATGGTTGTCTGAGGGGTGATGGATGAGGTTTGGGGCTTCAGATCTAATCTAAGGCTGGGACGAGTTCGGATTAAGAGCTTCGGCGGGACTTTAGTGGAAAGGTGAATGTACATAGGAATCTAGCAATCAAAGAAACAAGGCAGGCTTTCTGGGGAAGAGAGCTTACGGACTCAAGGCTCTGAGGAATAGGGTTTAGCATCCATAAGGATAGGGTTTCAGGGCCAGGCCGGTCTGAGGTACGTGTCTTGTGTTGGAGTTTGACGAGAATGTAGTTTTTTTGTTATACGTAAGCTTATCAGGACAAGCTGACAAATTTTCTGGCTCTCAATTTGGAAATACATTCCGGGAGTTGGGTTGGCTTCATGGTGTCTTGGAGTTGAGGGGTACTGTGTTTTGGCTTCTTGAGTGTGGGTTGAGGGCACTGGTAAGGGTCGGAGGTAAGAAGCCAACCGGGTCTTGTACAACACATGCTCACTATGATGCAACTCTGCTGAAGGCTCAAAGAAATTCCTTGCAAATTCGCTGGTGAAAACAGCTTGAAAGCTGAAAGCTCCGTTTCGTCGGATTTGATTGTGTTGTGTAGCTAGAGCCGAGTGCCACATGTTCTCCACAGAAAGCCTACAGTGCTGGCTGAAAAGACGTCTCTTTGTGTTGCGCATTCATTTAAGAAACTAAGGAGTATGAGCCTAAGAGAGATAGGAAGGGTCCATGTGGCACTGACACAGCTCTAGGCTTCAGTGCTTAGGGCTTGGAATTTAAGATCTGCATTCCAGCATCTTGGTGCTTCGGGCAAGAAACCTGAAACCAACCCTGAGGGCAGTCAAGCTTCTCTCTGGGTGGGCGCCGCAGAAAGCATGGAATGGCGTGCGCCCGGTGAAGATGAAGTAGACGATCAAGCTAAACGAGAAGATGTCCTCTGGGATCGACTTCTTGCCCAAGAGCACACCATGCAAGTATTCCACGAGCCCCCAACCCCAACAGAGCTATGAATTCCTCAAAAGTCGCGACTCCGAAGCAAACCCTGAACGAGTGGATCTGAGCCATCCGCAAATTCAGTTTGACTTCCGGTGGCAGACTGTGTGAAAACCCGGCAGCCCCAGTCCACGCGGTCAGTATATTGCTCTTGGCGGACCACCTCCTTGCAGCTTCTCAGGGCTTGGTTTAGGGATTAAGGCTTTGGGTATTTAGGGGTTCAGGGATTTGGCCTTCCGGGTGGGCAACGGTGGGCAACTTGCAGCCATTGCAGCTGCTTTGCACAGAGTTTCCTGGTTTTGGGCTAGGTCTCTGGGAATACAGCTCTGGAGAACTTGGGCAAATCTGGAAATCTGTCGGGTGCTGCTGATTCTTCCACGTGAGGCGGGTAGAAGCATAAGTTCATTCTCCCTTGCATGGTGCTGCAGGTCTCCTTCTGGTTCGCATCCATGTCTCTAGCTGGTTGTGCAAAGAACTTGCTCCGCAGACTGCCATGAAGCAAGGTGCACATTCTGAGGTGTCTCGGGAAATGTTTGCCCAACATATGGCGTGTCCTGTAACCTCATGCTTAAGACAAGCTTCATCAGTTGTTTGTGGCAGTGGCTAATTAAGCCAACCGCACCTTCATGCTCAGACTCATTATTCCTGATGGTTTTTCTCTACGGAAAACACATTTGAAACCATGCGGCGCTCCCAGTGAGCCGGAACTAAATAGCACACCCCATACCCGAGATGAAGCTCTCCATACTCAAGCCCAAGCCACACGCCCTCACTGCAAAAACCACAGTTCTCTTACCCCAACTCCTCACTCACTACAAAGCCTATACCTACGCCCGGACGTCTGCACTGGTGCGACCATGTCCTTTCCGAAATCTTTTGAGCCGTCTTCTAGTCTCTGAACTCTGAACTCTTCTAACCATGTCTTCCAAAACCTCTACGCGCCCGCTACATGAAGCGACGCCTGGCGCCGTTTTTGAACCATAGATATAGTTGAGCGGTAGAACGCAGTGTTCAGACCCCCTGACCAACGTAAAATGGACCCTAAGAAAGCCCAACAACCCTCAGTAGAGACCTCTGCAATAGTCCCTATTTCCTATTCCCATATTCTCAAGGAAGCCCTACGCCCTAAATCCAACCTAGACCCTAAAGCCATGAATCCACAGACGCCGTAAACCCTCAACCTAGGTCCTATAGCAGCTTCCTAGCCAAGAACTAGTACGAGCTAGCCATGGTGAGCCGGCTGGCTGGTGCCATGTAGCGCCAGGTCCCGACTCCTCCCGTCATCACCGGGGCCGGCTGCTTGTCGCCTTGAGTTTAATGAGGGTGCAGGGTCTAGGGTTTAGCTGACGGGTTCACTTACAAAGGTTTTTGCGTCACTGCTTTAATACGGACTTCGTTCAAACAGTGCTGCGGCACTCCATGACCGGAAATGCTGGCAGGCGTGCTACTTTCTACATGCTGATTGCAGTTGCGCGTTGCCTGCTTTCAACCTGTCTGCACAAAACTGTCTTCAAAAAATGCAGAAACATGATCACGCTTTCGTCATAGGTTTGAGGCTGGGGAGGAGGTAGTTACGCCACCTGGACGCATCACCTGACTAGTGCGCAGGGGCGGGAGGGGGAGGGGGGCAGGATTACGTCGGTTCTACGCCTTACATGGCTTACTACTGTCGCAGGGTTTTTCACTCTCGGCTCCCTCGCGCAAGCCTTGGATTCATAGTGCGCGGTTGAAGGTGTTTTCAAGGTTTGAGCTGAGGGCGCTTGTCCACAAATCTCATGTGACTGACAATAAACGTTCACTACACCTCCACAATAAACGCTCACTACACCTCCTATTGAATGCTACCTTCATGGTGTTGAGACAGCATTTCTATGTGAATGCGAGGAGCTGCTCGGCATTAGAAATTGACGGTAACAGGATCTAGCACAAATTCATTGCAGGACATATTAGGACTAGCTTTGAAGCCTTCTGGCGGTAGCTTCATGCCTGAGGGCTTTGGGGTCTGGCAACTTTTCCACAGATACTGGTAGTCAACGAGGCAAAAGAAGTAAATTACCTCTACCAACTCCAAATTGTGACAACATGAAGTGTGACACCAGCGAGAGACACCTCAAGAGACTGTGGGACCGTCAGCTCTGCAAGACTAAGACGCATGCAAGCCCGTGGCAGCAACAGTGCCGTCACAAGTTCTCACACTTTCAAATGCTCGGAAATCGGCACGGAAATTCTCTGGAGCGATGGCAAAAGACCAGGGAACTACTTTGAAAGCCGCCAACCCTTGATGATTGCAGCTTCAAAATCAACAAGAGCTATGCTGGGTTTAGTGCCTCGCGAAGCAGCAACTACTACCACCGATTCAGCACCAACCGTGGTGTGACGGGCAAACTGCCAATGGAAGGACCATGCAGACTTCTGGCATGAAAAAGCCAGCAAGCTCACTGCAGCGAAGCAATGCAATTCTCGGAGAAGCAACGATAGTGCAATTACTGCACTTAAAGCCTCTACATGAACCCCAGACCCTGAACCTTCTGAGCCAAAGCTGTCAATGCCTTGGAACCCTGGGCTCAAGTACCCTAAGGCCTCCTTTAACCTTAAACTCCATCGCTAAGCCCCCCAAATCACGTACGACATACCAAGCTGCCCGTGGGAGGCATGACCTGCCAGGAGGCACATTTGACAGAAAAGCAGGTTCCCAGGACCCAGCTGCCTAGTGTATGGAGCCTGTAGGGTTTACGGCTTGGGGCTTAGGCTTTAAAATAATGTTTAGGGGTATATCATGCTATCGATATGTAAAGGCTATAAGGCAAGCAGGTTCCTGGTTCTTCAGGCGTCTACACTAGATGTTGCCTTAGGCCATGAGAACTTAGGGGTGGTCAGTAATTAGGGAATATCATCCCTAACATTATGACAGTTTCCGCTTATCCATTCCCTGATGCCCTGCTAGGCAAGACTTGTGTCACCCACAAAGCCGACTCACGGCAGGCAGATGCCAAAAGGTTCTCACGACATCCTCGCAGTTCGGAAAGCGTGAATATCGAGCTAACCATGAGATCTCCAAGGTCTCGGAAGACAGAAACCCGCAGCTTTTCTGCTCAAGCCACACTCTGTCCGAACAGCTTTGATACCTAGTGCTTAGCATGTAATTATAGGGAGTGAGGGAACAAATCCATTCACTGCTTCCTAAATCATTATCAAAACAGAACACGTCGGAATGCTGGCCCACGTTTTCGACTTGGTACATGGTACAACACTATAGACTGAGGGTCATGTTGTGAAAAAGATCTACGTCGTGATGTTGTGACTTTCTTAGCGCGGTTTATCTCCCAAGTACAAGCTCCAAAAAGAGCATGGGGAAGTCTATGCCAGTATGCCAGCCTTGGGTAATGAAACTGGGCGGAATCATAGTGAAGGAGGGAAGCCTGGTGAGGGAGACAAGAGGCCCTCAGGAGACACTGGGGCAGGGAAGCGGGGGGGCGAGAAAAGGGAATATGAAAAACTGCACTTTTTTGGTCCCTCCCCACCCCCCCCTGACCTTTTAAATGCCTCCCATAGTTCGCCAAAAACTCCTGAGGGACTTTATACCCTTCCCCCTTCAAGACCTCAAAACCCGAAGAACATTTTTGTTTGGGCTCGCTACTATTCATAACGGGGATCTTCATGTATTTGCACGTGTTTTCAAAACACTTACATAACCAAATCTCAAACATCAAACAAATCCTATATGTTGCCGCACACTGATCTGAGGCCCACCCACACCCTCGTAAGACTTCTAGCGCAGTAAAAATTATGCAATTTCTAACGGAGATGTCCATATACTTGCTGCTATTCTTCAAGACCCCTTGCATAGCCAAGTCCAACAAACTTCAAAAAAATTAGATGCAATACCACAATCTTCTATCGGGCCCATCCATTTCCTCCTGCCCAAGTTCTGTTTGTAGAGGAGCTCATGCTGCATGCAAAATTATTGCAAAGAGTGTGGTCGTACAATTCTCCAGAACTAGATCTTGTACTTGTATCCATTCTGTTGGGACAGATCTCCTTCGGAACAAAAGCACATCACATGATTTGAGTTCACCAGGCTATTGATGCATCGTGTGCATCCAGGACCCAGAACCCCAGTTACATATGCGTTGCTGGATACCACGAACTTGGAGAATATCGATATGAGACCGGTCAGAGTGGAGCGGCCTCACTTGATATATGTATATTTAGCAGCATTCATCAACATGTGTATATACATATATGTATTTTTAATTCTACCTTCAACACTCATAGTGAAGTTAACCTAGTTTTATATGAATATATTTAGACGTATGGTCTTCACCCAGCCGTCACCCCAGCCCAAATGAGCTATCTTGAAAGATCTTGGGTCCAGTATTATACATAGATGATAGTTTGCCCCAACTGGCTGGAAACACCGTAAATCACAGTGTTTCAGCATTTTCCTAACCAGCTATCGGATTGTGAAGCTGCACGCTTCTTTTACAAAATGCACGGGATGATCCATCGCAATGTATTCGTGTATCTAGGGACTATAACCTCATGTCTTCATTATTTCCAACGGCATTTAGCATATTCGGAGACGCCTCTCCCCAGCATATTTACATGGAAAGGATTCGTGTAAGTAATGTAGCAAACGAAATTAATAAAATGGAATGCATATAGTGCAGAAGCCCTGTAGTCAGTAGTCTAACTACATGCATGCAGGCGGGTGAATATTTCTATTTCTCCCGTCATGAACAGTTGTATGAAATCATTGTGGAATACTATAAGGCTACTATTCGTGATGTTTCATCGTATGTCTGGCTCGACGCCTGGTGCCATCTTTGTCAACTTCTTTTTCAATAAGAAGAAATCTTTCATGGCTTGGCCTGGCCTGGCCATGTATCTATAATATTTTTAGATGCAGATAGATGCTCTGCGGATACTTCTGGGGGCAGCAAATCTGTAGTTTGGGAAGGGTAGGACAGGAAAAAGCAAGAGGACCCAAAGACACACTTGACACATCGTATCTCTCTGCGACAACTGAGCCCATCACCAGTATCCACCGCTAATACTGGAACTACAACCACATGAGGAAAGAAAGGAAAGCTGAAAAGAGCATGGGTGGGCGTTGAGGAAAGGGTTGGGTTAGAGTACATCTAGGGACATCTTTCCAGGAGCCCTGCAAAGTTCAAGGGAAGCCGTTTTCATTTTGCGTAGTGGGTTCTTCGGGAAGCATCCACATGAGATAGCAAGGTTGGGAAAGAGAGAAAGAGAGAGAGAGAGAGAGATATATATATATATGTATATATATATATATGTGATAAGCCGTGCACATGGTTTTGAAGCACCTAACCCTGACAAGAAAGATATGAGCACATCTATATCAACATGAGTTAGCTAATGAGGAGAAATACAATGTATTGAACATGTCATGTCAAAATAGATGGCCTTGTGAGGCATGTCCATTTCACTTGATGGCAACTTAAGGGAGACTCCCATGTGACTTTACTTTACAATTTAGGTGACTATCTGCATTTACAATATCCAGGTTCCTGTGTGGGCGCTTCCATGCAAAGATGGAAGTGTAAGCAAACCCTCTAGATGAAACGATCAGGGGGTGTGAAAGGGTTTCTGCATGAAGTCCACAAAATCCAGACAGCCTGGTTTCTACATTGATGAGCTGTGCTGGCTAATATCAGGATATTGAAGATATGATTCAGAAACAGACATAGGAAGCTTCAATACGTTAGCCAATGGGTTTATGCCTGTAATTCTGAAATAATGAAAAGCGCATGGTTTCACGGGAAAACCTGGGCCCGTTTTCTGATGCACGTTCTATCAACAAATTCCAAATAATCTACTCCAAAATCCTTAGTAACCACCCCCGGGAGTTTTGAAGACCTTCAGATCTTCAATTTGGAAGCCCCGAGCACCGAAGCGCCCCCCAGAAGCATCTTGTGAGGAGGGAGTAAAAATGTGGGCTGTCAGGTTTGTATTAGGGAGTACTACCGGCATGGATGCGTGCATGCCCCTATGAACAAGGGGCAAGCTAAGAAGCATCTTGTGTCATGAATTTTGTTCCAACGCATTTCAATCTTCAGCATTGGGCAGAGTCAATGCAAACATTGATGTCGCAAAAAGACACCTTAGACCAGACCATCCACTGTACCGCGCTGCCCGCCTTGCTGATGCCAAAGTCCGTTATCTTGACCTGCATTCAAGATCCGTGCTTCAGCTTTGCCATTGTCCCTTGTTCCGCTATGCGTCAAGACCTGGTAAGCCCTAATTCTTAAACTGTGTGCTTCACGCGCGGAAGGTGCAGAATGCCATGACCCACAGTTGGCATGTCTTACGTTGCATATTGTCCAGGAGGGCCTCATCATGGAGCACAACAGCGATGTAGTAAAGATATCTTTTAGAAGGAGCCCTGAGCCCCCTATGTCCACCACTGGCCTTCCCTTTCCAAGCATTACTCGCGTTTCTCGCGGTGACCCACCTGGAACCTTGGGGGTGAAGTTCAAACTGGTGATCACATAAGACCGTCCGCGCTTCCAACGAGTTCTGCTGAAGTTCTGCACTCTTTGCAAGCATGAGACGCTCTGCAAGAACGGTCCTTGTGGGTTCTGACCAGTCTTGCTGTAGCTAGGGACATCTGGTGGGAGTGATGGCCACGACACCAGCGCGTGTGAGCGCTGAAATCGCGAATCGGGTTTGGGGCTGTTGCGGTTGGAGCAATGTTCGGAACCATCCTGACTTCCATATCACCTGCAACTGAGGTGCACTCAAGGACCAAAGGATGGATAGGGTCAGTTCTGAAAGATACACAGGGCTGATTTGAGAAGCTCCCAACTCGTAAATTTTCACATCAAGCGGGCCTTGGAGATTCTGATGAAATACTTGAGAGACACAAGTGGCCGCCGGCAAGGGAAGACTATTGACCCAAACACCCGTAAACCTAAGACTTGCTGGCGGAAAGGAGGCTCCTGCGCAAACCCAACCGCCTGGAGTTGAGGCGGGGCACGAAACTACTCGTGGCTCTTTGTATCTGTCACACCCAACAAAGAGGCGGCACTGCTGGAACACCTTGACCTTCTTTCCTAGTGCGCTGCATGCTCACGTGCACATGCTAGGAAGTTGCTTTCTGAGTTCCAAGCAAATACCCTGACAGTTAAACCTAAACCCTAAGCTTTTTAACCTTGAGGGGCCGGTGTGATGTGCGGGGGAGCCAAGAGTTAGCTTCGCAGGGGGCGGGTTTTGGGGGCAACCTATAGTTCTTAGAAGCGCCAATGTCATGGATCTCAGTGGAAGCCTACAAGCACCAAACGTCTGTAGAGCTCATCCTCCCTGACCCAAAGCCCTAAACCTTGGTCTTTAAGTCCCACACACCGGAACCCTACAAGCCTTGCGAACCCTTTTAACTCCTTCCACAGCATGAAGCCTAAAACCCCTTGAACCCCGTAGACCTTAGAAGCCCGTCAAGAAATCCCTCTTAAAGCCGAAATCCAGGACAGGCCTGGAGATCCTTGCTGAGCAACAAATTCAATGGCTTCAAATCTCTATGGATGATGGGCCTTGAAATCAAGGGTTTGAGTTAGGGGATTAGGGTTTGGTGCGTTTCGGGAGATTCACCTCGGGCTATGTAATGCACAGAAACGTATGTAGCTTCTGCGGTCGGCTTTTAGGGGTTTAGGCCTTGGAGAGAAAGTGGGTTCTTGGCTTGAGTTTAGGCAGGCTTACATGCTTTGATGGTGAGGGGTGTAGGCATACTGCTTGGGCTTCAATGAAAGGATGAGTTCGCGACATAACATAGTCTGAATATCGAACCAACTTGTTCGTTAAAATGTGTGTCGCACGGCCCTTACCATTTTAATCTGGATCTTGAACTGTGTTTCATGTCGTCTACTGTTCCGTCCTACAGCTGCTACATGCTTAAGCTTGTAATCTGTGAGGTTTGTGTGAACATCAGCTTAGGTATTCCCACCAATTCGGATTTCTGCCACAGGCCAGCTACGCAAGCAAACCAGATCCCACAAGATTTCAATAGTCGTGCCTTAAAAGCCCTAGAGCCCGAAATGCTACATGTATGCTCATTCGGATATGGCACCTTTGATACCCGACCCTGCGGAGATATCGGGAGTATTAGAGTCTCAACGCGTCTGCCAATTATGGAGGCTGGGTGAGATGATGGATGCGAAACGCCTAAATGAGCTATGGTCAAAACTCGGTATCTAAGCTGATGGACGCAGAACTGGGGGTGTCGCTTTTCAGGTGGTCCCGTCGCTTTACAAGGGTTTTGTGCACCACCTCTGATCGTGAGGCAGTAGGGGTGTCGCTTTACGATGTTTGGTGTCGCTGTGCAGGGGTAAACAACTAGATCTCCTAACAAACTTGGGGGTGTCGCTTTTCAGGTGGTCCCTTTACAGGGTTTCTGCTCGACATGTCCGCTGCATACAAATCTCCTTATAACCGAGTATTGACTGTGGCTCATATAATGACCTCCTATGTACTGCTTGATCAGACAACAACTTGGAAACTTCAGCTAAGCAGCATTTGGAATCCATGAAGGTAAGCGAGCGCCTGAGGGCAATGCAAGGGCTTCCAGGGTTTAGGGTGATTCTGCTCCAACGGGAATCGATACATTCTTACAGGGTCCTATTTAGGCTTTACAGGATGACCTTTGGGCGGGGTGTATATCAACCCCAAGGCCCTAACACATCAAGACCCTGAAGGACGATGATCTTTCAAGACCTGTACTGCCGCACCTCTGCCACAGAGATTGACCAGCGCATCCTCAGAAGGCAGACAGCCACACTGCGTATAGGGGTCAGGGTGATCAGGGTTTCAGGGTCTGGGCTCTTCCTTAATTAGCTCGCTCAGTAAGGCATGCTTTCAAGTAAGGATCTCCTGTGTAAGCGTCTTGCGCAGTTAGGGCATTCTAGCTTGGACTCACTGGGGCAGTGCAAATGAATTACTGGCTGTTGGGGCACTGGTTTTCGCCAGGTGGTCTGTGCTGCCGGTGACAGATTTCTGCTGTCTACTACGGCCTCTATTCACTGCCTCATCTGTGCGTGAGACATACATCGACCCCACTCCGTATCCACATTAATTACCAACGAGCATGTGTGCCTGCCGGGTCTCTCTAACGCCACGACATTAAGAGCGCGCAGTCTCAAGTCTCAACTTCCAATACCCCTTATAAGCTGCAAAATAATGAAGCCTGAGCCCAACCGAGTAACGGAAAGGCCCCAACTCACAAATGACCTCAGAAAAACCCTAATCCCTAGACATCCCTAGACCATGAGCCCGACATCTACCCTCCAGCGCTCATGCTTCCAAGAAGCGCTAGGGCAACTGATGGCTTGAAACGGTGGCTGGGTGACGCTTGGCGGTGCCTTGTCTGTTTGTGGTTTAGACTGGATTGTTGCAGTCGAGGATTTAGGATTTGGATGGATTTAGAGTTCTAGGGTTAAGGCTTTCTGGTTTTCAGGTTAACTGCTTCAGTTGGAGTAAAACGATGATGGAGATTTTGCACCGATTCACAAGAATCAGTCCGGGGCATCTGTTCATCTGCGCGGGGGCACGTGCCAGTCGTTGCAATAGAGAATGCTGACGGGCCCTTCCTCGTACCTTGAATCCTCACCATTACTCTGAACACCCAAGCCCCCCCCCCCACAGTCGCTGATCCGTTTTAAACCCTAAATCCCTGAAGTCTCAACCCTGCTCGGGGGAACCAATTCCTTGAACCTCAGCCCCTAAGCTTCTAAACCTAATACCTTAACAAGATACATGAACATGTAGTTCTCCACATCGCCCCCAGCCATGCACTCGGTCACGAGCATGGGCTCCTCTCCATCAATACAGAGCTTGCAAATAGGGCTCAACTGTTCGGGCTAAATTTGAGGAACGCAAGTCCAGGGTGCAGGTGTACAGATAAAGGCTGAGGGTTTAGGGGTTGTATGTTTAGGCTCAAGGCTTGGGCAACAACTCCCCCAGAAACCCTAAACCTTCATTCCTGAGCCCTCTCGGAATCATGGGCGTATGCAAGCTGCGCAATGTCTCCCAGTAGGGGACGGGTGTGTGCAACGTTAAGTGCTGTCCACACACAAAACTAGAATCTAGAAAGCTGATACAATCCTCATTCATCCATGCAGACCGAAAGCAGCTGCGATCCGAACATTCATCAAATGCCCGGTGGACATGAAGTAAGCCTACTTGCCAAGTCCTTCCATCAGGATTAACTTGGCATCAACTGGAAGCCCATAGATAATGCCGAATTTGGACAATCATGTTCATAAGTGCCTACGTTGCACTAGTGGGAGCTCGATCAAGTGGGTTAGGAGAGCGTGCAGTCACAAAACTCACCTGAACCTGCAACCAATCTGCAGCAATCAACCAGCAGCCCCTGCCTTGGAGTTTACAAAGGGGTTATCTAGTTGAGGGATTCCATAGGGGATGCAGACGGGTATTTAGGGTTTAGGGTTGAACATATGTCGTCATCGTAGTTTTTGGGACTGTGGTTTACAGTTTAGGATCTCAGCCTCCCCAAAACAAGCTTGAACCTGCGAAAAGGCGCCCTGTTTGGGTTGAATGCCTGTTTGGCGGACGTAGGCCTATGGTTCAGCGTTTTTGCATCCAATTCCGACTTCCTGATGATAGTCTCATCGTACTTGTTGAAAAATAGTCGCTCATTGAGGGCTGGCATTCTGTAGAAGCACAGATACTGTCATTGCATAAAAACTAGCAATCAACCACCAGAGCAGTTTCCCAAGATCACTCCTATAGAATCCTCATCAAGGAGCCTATCATCCTTTGTGATCCCCCACATTTCTGAGTTTAAGGGCCTCCAGGGATCGCTAGAAATTCCCCAGAACCCTGCTGCCAGCTCCTGCTCTGAATCCAGATTTGCTCCCAAGAGCTTAACCACACCTCACCGCATGTTGGTCAAACTCTTAACACAGGTGACTTGAAGATTCGGGCTGTGTATAGTCTAGGCCTGTACCGGCTGTTCAAACTGCTTTGCTGATTCGTAGCTTTCTTCACAAAACAATCGAAACAATCTGGAGGGTTGTCAGAATTTATGGTCTTCTTTCGGTATCCTAAATTCTAGGTGCCGGTGCAACAAGGGGGGCCAGAACTTGACACGCTTTCGATCTACACGTTGAGCATGCAGGGCTTGGGTTTGGGGGGTTGAGGCTTAGTTGACAAAAGCTGTGCTATGATTTCAGAGCAATGAAGGGACATGTTCTGGATGTGTCAGGCCTCCGCAACTGAATGTCAGGGCCGTACATTTTGCACGCTGTTGCTTTACCCTGTTGATGGCTCGTAAGCAGGATGGGGGCTTCGGATCTAGGATGAACCACTTGTAAACATGTTTGCCGTGAATGTTTCAAGACTTTGAGATTGGGCCTTCGGTGCAGGAATCTGGGCCTTCCAGGACTCTAAAACCGGAGCCCAACTGATGTTCATGCCTCTATGCCAGAACAACCTAAGCCTGGCTTACAAGATATCTGTGCTAGAGCTCAAAGGCGGCTTCTCTCATCCCGATCGATTTCTCGATCCAGATACGCAGCCTACAAGAATCCACACACAAGCCCCAGTATGAAAATTAAAAAGCTCAAAACTTTCTGAACCCTGAAATCCAAGGACCCCATCCTAAACTCTATACCCTATGATCCTTCAATAGGAGGAGGCGCAGGGGTGCTCAATGGCTAACAGAATCTGCATCTCCTGCAGCATCTCCTAAGTGCGCATCCACTGCCATGGCAGAAACGAAAACAGGCGGCTCAGAGGGATTTATTGCTCGATTACGATGTATTACGATTCTAGATTCATGGGTTTGGGTGATCGGTGATCACCTCGCATTGCTGTGTCACTCGTGCTTGGTCTGACGGATCTGCCTGAAGGCTGGAGCAGCTGGAGCAGCTGGAGGTAATGTGAAGGAGTGCTTCATTCAAGATCATGTACGGATTCAGGAAACTTCCGGGACAGCTCGCTGCACTAGCCAAAGACTCCTGAGGTACTGAAATGGGAACTATAAAGGCCGTGCAAGCTTCAGGGGCACTGTAGGCATACGCTGCCTGTTAGTTAGAGAAGGCCATAGTCAACCGCCAGCCACAAAAAGGTTGAACCAAAACCCCTAGACCATACTCTGACTTTAAAATACCAGGCATAACTAAGTCTGGCTCAGAGCCCTGGACGCCTAAAAGGCAGAAGCCCCTAAAATCTTTACACCCCAAGCCTGCATAAATCCTTGTCACGCCACACGCATTGATACTGAAAAAGCCAACTTCGACTGCTCGTCTTGCTGATGGATCAGGTCCCGCTTGATGCGCTTGACCACGACCTTTGACGGCAAAAGGCTCTAACAACACTTGGGATTAGGGCTGTTAGTTTTACCCTTACCTTACGGCTCAAAACGCAAAATCCTGAAAAGCCGACCGTCATCTGTTGTAAATTCGTTTTGAGGGCCTGGGGTTTCAGGGTAGGCTTCCAGGGCTAGACCACTACTGCTGCACATTACTTACCTGTGGCCTCTAATTTTGGATCCGCAGATTTTACGGACTGAGGCTGCAACTTCAGAGGCTACGCAACAAGCAGGACCCCAGCCACAACATGTTTTTGTGGTTTAGGTCGGCCTTAGCGAAACATTTGCTGTGCAAACTTGAACGCACACTGCTAGCCACAAAGCCTACTCTCAACATGACCCCTACAAAAATCATTTTCGTAAAAACTTCGTAGATTTCTATGAAGTCCTTGTATCACGCTTTCAGCATGTTGCTCCTTCGAGGGCTCTCGTAATCCACCGGTGCGCCCTGTACATCCAAAACATGCTGAGTTACTGAGTCGCTAATGCTAAAGTTGGAAACCCGGAGCCCTAAACCCTGAAAACCTTCAAGCGTGAAGTCCCAAACCCTCGAATCTGGGGAAATGGCCAGCTGGCCACACAACTCTGCGGCACCAATCGTGCTCTTACAGGTAGTGCACAGCACCTCTCCGAAGGAAACACTTCAGGAATGAGGGTTGAAGAGCTTGAGGTTGGTAAAGCTATTTGTCGAGTGTTGGCACAGGCTATGGGACTTGCAAGCTTAGACGACCCCGTGCGTTGCAAAGACAAGTATTGCCCTCACGTTTGCCATGGCGATCATCTCAGTACTAATAGGTCTGCAACTGCTGTTCCTTTTCGTGCTAGGTTGTCATATTTCTCTTAATTATAAATGCCAACTGCAGGTACAGTCTCCGTTGCTGGCTGGCATGGTCCGTGAACATACCCCATGACGCTACAAGTCATATATGTAAGCAATCCTTGAACATTTCTACATGAGTAAACAAGCTGTTGCATGATGATCAGTTTCATCGAGACGGTGGCTGCTCTCTAGACCCCGTGGACCTCTTCTCGGATGCACGTCATTGGGGTAAGGCCGCCAGGTTCAGGGATGGCGCTATCAAAGCTAAGGCATCGTGGTATAAGTGTATTAGTCCTAATGGCTTCCACGCGCATCAATCGCTCTGTTTGTAACGCCCTCAGAAATGAGGCTGTCTTGAAACTGTTGGGTCCATCGGCAGGATTCAGGATCCTCCTTAAGATGCCGTGTTGAGATAAGTTCACATACTTGAACGCCTTTCACGCATGATAGTATGTCTTTCCTGTGGCAAACGCCCCAGCAAGTGCAATTGAACTGGACCCTCTGCACTGTCTGCACAGCAGCGCATCTGTAAATTGATCCGATGAATGTGACCCACCTTGAGGCTAGGAGGCTAAGGGAGCGCGTGAGTTTTGGAACAACAGTGCAAGGCATACGATTGCTTTTGACGAATGTGGAGCCGTGGGGTTGCATATTCTCATAGTTTGTGTGTGTGTGTGCGTGTTCTGACCTTGCCTTGTGCAGAAATAAAACAGCGTCTGACCATGGCCCGTCTAAAGCTCTCAGGAGTCTCGGAACTGGAAGTGTGGGTTGCCTAAGACTGGACTATCAAATGCATCCGAAACGATAGGTAGTTTTTCAAAATACATGTCCCAAAATGGCCATAATGTAGGTTCCCTTGTTGGTTAGGATCCCCGTTTAAGGAAGTGCATTCCCAATGGTACCTACTTTACAAGGACCTTTAGAACAACCCCCGTATTCAAGGTCTCAAAGTTAACCCCGGCACCCGCCACCCCCAAAAAGTAGTGAGATCTTTACTTAAGGGGCCCTAAGAAGGGAGCCAAAACTTGAGAGAAGCCCAAGTCCCACGTTAGCCTGCTGAAGCGACAGCTCGTTGGGCTGCACCGCCTAGGATGCATGGGTTCATTCTGTATGGAGTTGGGGGCGTTACAACTTGGGTTAAGGCTTCGGGCCCGTTTAATGTTGGACCTTCTTAAGTATTGTGGCCCTCTTTTCTTGTTTCGGCGTCCGCTGAAAAAAAACTTCGGGCCAATGACTGCCAGTTCTCTTTGAGGCGTTTTGGTTTTGAGGCCCGCAGAATCCAGATTATCCCCTTGGTATCCCTCCTCCGAATTTCAGAGTTACGGGAGCCTTGTCTGACTTTCTGCGCCCAAATTGTTGGGGGAGCCTGTCGACTTGAAGTTCTGGACATGTAGCATTCTTTTGGTCAAGATCGTAAAGCCTCCTATCTTGCGGGCACTAACTTTGCAAGGCATCGAGGACCCTCGTTGAACAGGTGAGCTTATGATTTGGGGTTGGAGCAGTTCTGCGTTTTACATCAGCAGTATTGAAATCCCCGTACTTGATAACCCCGTCGAGATGCGAAGGCGATCCTTTCATAGTACCTACCCCCTCAAAACTTGCCAATCAGTTTGAGAATGGCAAGCCTTGAGAGTTCGAAAGATAATGGTAGGGAGTGCGACCCCCCCGCCCAACATCACCCCCAGCGAATTCCATTTTCAGGATTTGAAACGCCGCGGAGGTTGCTGCCTAACAGGGCCCCATCAGGAAAAACGTTTTTCCGATCACGTACTTCTGGTTCGGATGCCGCTCAGGGATTGTAGCGATGCGACGTGGACATGTTGCATCCTCGCAAGTTTCCTTGGGATTTTCAGCGGACAAGACTGCGGACAAAAAGGACCAGATGCATAGCAGGCCTGGCACGTCTTTGGCGATGCAAGGTTTCCCTCGTACGTTTGCTTTTCGTGTCCACCGCAGTCAAAAAGATCAAACTTTCATGAAGCACCCGCATCAGAATCGTTCTCCGTGCATGGTAGACATAACTAGAACTATCAGACTGATTATCGAGATATGAAATTGCAGTGGGGAACCGTCAGCTCATGCTAACTGGTTGTGACATCTTAAGTAGTTCAATGAGCTTCAGAGGTGGGAGCCATGGGCATGTCTGTAGATAGCTTTGCAAGAGCCAGGAATCTGACTGTCAGTATTGTTTCTGGTTTACTGTCTCATCTTTCGCAGCTTGACGGTCAACGACCTTTCTGGTGCGCGTGATATTCTACAAGTATCAAGACACTCGGAAAACACACCTGCACACACGCACACACACACAAAATGCAAGAACTAAGAGTTCAACAAAGCTGTAAAGGATGTTAACCACAGGTATGTAAAGTCTCCAAGCACAGGGTCCGCTTAAGCTTTGCGGACGCACGTTTTTGAGTGTTGTGTCGTTTCTTAATACTCCAAACAGCAAGTGAGTGAATCTTCTAGAACCTTTTGCCTGACGCGTCTCTGCAAGTCAAGAAGAGGTGTGCTGGTACTAATACAACAGAGAAGTTGTAATAAGGTCTTTGCCAGACTGTCTTTGTGTATTTGGATATTAGGAAATTAGGAGTCAACGCATGGCTTCTGTCCCCTTGGCAGCCTTGAAGCCCGCAACTTGTCGGGGGGTAGATTTCGAGAAGTTGGCAAGTTGAACAAACCGAACCTCCAGATTCGAACTCTGCCAGAAAGCGCGGGCTGGAAAGACAAGCAGAAATCACGAGCCAATGCACGCAGCACAGGACCTTCCATCCAATTCCATCCTTAAGGATGCCATCTAAATTCCCAAGCCTTCGGGGAGGCAGATATCCCTCGAAACCCCAAAAAGACCAAGCCCATACATCCTTGTATACCCGAAAACAAACCCCGGAAAAAAGGTAACCGCATGCGATGGTGGCATTTCTGACAGCTAGACTCCCCCCTAAATCGCAGAAATTCTGCTGCCAGCAACTACGGGCTATAGTTTTGAGACCCCCCCTTCATAGTGCTTGGCCGGGGTACCAGCCCCCTGGTTGCGATCTGATCCTGCAGCATCTGTCGGACATCCTCCAGAGGCAAGGTTTTGGGGTTCTGGGTTCGGTGTTCTGATTGTAGCGACAGTGCTTCGAATTTGCTAGCGTTTAGTCACGGGAGGAAAAATAAATGGCTCGCATGGACTGTAATTCGAAGAGCATGCAAGGACTACGATAGGGATGAAGTCTGGCTTCTTTACTCAGCACCAAGTAGACAAAACCCTGACGCTTACAAACTTGCTCGCCCCTAGTAATATGTCCCCAGTCTGTATGAATTATTGAAAGATGCTTTCGTCTAGAACGACTACCCCGACCCCCGCATGCAACTCGAAGCCGTGAATCCTCAACTCACAAACTTAGGCCCTAAACCCCAACCCTCATCCACCCCCTAAACCCCCGCTGAAACCCTCAGGAAGGGTCCTGCTTCGGCTCAACTGGAGGTGGAAAGTAGCCGCTCGCCACCACACGCGGTGTTGCATCCTGTGGCTTGCAAGAATTTCAGGTTCCCTGTTGAAGTGCAAATAGGGAATCAGAGGGATGGATAGAGTTGCGCGATGAGGGTGTAAAGTTTTCAATAGGGCGGCCTCAGGGCTTCCTCATGTAGGTGCTTTTGGGCTCTTGGCTCTGGCGAAGGCTCTAGGGACTCTAGGGAGTTTCGGTTAAGGGTCCTGTCCGGGCTAGTTACTCAAATGAACGGAGCGGACCATGATTTCAACTCAGGGTGTAGATCTCAAGCATTTAGGAAACGAGGGTTCAGGAGTGCAGGGGACCTGCGGGCTTCGAAACTTGACGGGTTTGCGACGCGTTTGCCAGGAGTCAGGGTCTGTAATATTTAGTTGAACACACGAACAACAAG
>CAJNIZ010000060.1:4060-26141 GCA_905231905.1 Symbiodinium pilosum | reverse complement strand
GTTCAGGAACTTACATTACGTTACCTAGTACCATAAGTTTGGGTTAAAGAAACATCGTAGGGTTAGTAGGGGTTTCTTATTCTAGCAACTTAATTGAAGTTCCTTACTAGCAAACCAGCTTTTGTGGGATGATTTTGGATGGTGCGGACCAGAACCATGCTAACAAGACTAGTATTTCGCTCTCATCAGCAGCCTTGCCACACGTTACAACTGCTGCTGTCATTATTTCGCCTGAATCTTGCTTGCATGACCCTCTTCTTTAGCCTGAGAGTATCAGCTGGAGAAAGTTATGCTGCCTGCCTGCGAAGCTTCTGCATCATCATTGCCTGACAGATGATCACTGCNNCCCCCCCCCCCCCCGGCAAAAAAAATCAGGATAGTGACCTAACTTGGTGTCAATGTTGTGGCCTTCATCTCGCTCAAGGCGACGAACTTCGAGCCGCCCTTTTAGGGCTGAGGGCGACCGCCTGTCACACAGCAGCAGGATTTTTGGTCCGCAAAGGGAAGCTATGGCAACAATACTTGAAAAAGTCTCCGCTGGGCCTGAAACGTGTGATCCTGGAAGTTCTGCTCTTCTTCTGCAGGCGCTTCCGGTTGTTCCTGGCAGTGCCGTTTGAAACACTCTCCAACTGGCTTGCCTCAGACGAGCAGTCGCCTGTGTGGTCGAACGGAAAATGTGCCCTCCCTGCTCAGCTTCACCATCTGCAGAGCTGCCGATGTGCCTCTGCAAGGCCGAGGGGAACGTCTCACGGGGGTATCGACATAAACCTACAAGTTCAAGCGCGGGTGTCTAATCCCAGATTCCTTTAGATTTGCCGTTG
The DNA here is from genome assembly GCA_905231905.1 of Symbiodinium pilosum. Taxonomy (NCBI): domain Eukaryota; class Dinophyceae; order Suessiales; family Symbiodiniaceae; genus Symbiodinium; species Symbiodinium pilosum. The sequence goes on along the minus strand of CAJNIZ010000060.1, from coordinate 25,320 downwards.
GATTCTTCATTGCACACAGCAACTCGAACATCCCCATGCATTCCCGCATGTGGTACCCTACCCCCTGAACACCCTAAACCCCTCAATTGGAAGCCATCAACCCTCAACCCGTGTGGTAGCCATTGCCTATTTGGCCCAAGTCAAGCTGCTTCTCCAAAAGAGGATCGGAGCCTCGGAATTCCGCATTGCTGGCACTTAAAAGGCGGTCGTAGGCGTTACATAAGGAATGCTTCACAGACATACAAGGTGTAGTGTTGAAGGGCTTTCTCACGATGGTGGGCCCTGACGGACCCCGAATATACGTAGAAAATGTTGTTCAATTTATGGTCGAGGCACTTCACATGGTACCTGACCCCCGACCACTATTTGCAAGCACAGGGGATAATGCTCCTCCTCTCTCAATCACTATTACCGGCTGATTTGGGGCCCTTCATTTCGAGTCCCCATGGCCGTACTGTCCTTGGGTACGCCTGCATCCTGCAAAACTCACTCCTACTGCAAACAAATTGATCATAAAGCTCCATGTCAAAGAGCACTCAGGCAACTATCCTCCAGCCCAAACCCTGAAGCTCAGGCCCTAACTTTGTCGAATGTGTACCTGCCTGCGCGCCTTTAAATGAAAGCTAACACCAGAATGGAAAACTCGAATACTTCTTTTTACTGGCTCTTAGTAGGGAATATGGGACTAAAATCCCTTTATGGCCTCGCTTAATAGATTCCCGTATTGTCTATTCGAAGCCCAATCTATACCCTATTACAACATAATAGTTTCGATGCTCTTGTCCATTCTTCCTATATAACCCCAATGTAGTCCCTTGCTCCCTACTAACCCTAAACCCTAAACCCTATATGTTCCGCGCTAACAATCAGTATGTCTTAGGAAGGCACGCAGCAGTCGTGAGGCGTCCAAGGCCCGCTTCCGGCGGAAGCCGCGAACCAGCTGTAGCCTTGGCGCATGAATACAGAGGGTGTAGGGCTTAGGGTTTAGGGGTGTAGAGTATGGGTTTAGGGTAGAGGGGTTCAGGGTTTAGGGTTTAGGGTGTGGGTTTAGGGCTTAGGGTTTAGGGCTTAGGGCTTAGGGTTCAAAATTCTCTTGGGGTCATACGAGGATCATATCTTGCATGCACGGACTACATCGGGCTCATATTAGTGTTATATTGGGGTTGGTCAGCAAAACGGTATGGATTTCGGCCTTGGATGCAACCAGTTAAGCCACGTAGTACTATGTAGTTCTAGGATTGGCCGCTTCGAGAAATTATGCTGTAGATGTAAGAATTCTTGCGCCACCTTATATGAGCTTCAGTCAATATTTCCCAAATAGTTAATGGACATGGGTCCTTAGTAGGGAATGTATTTGGGAGTATGCTGAGCTACCAAAAGGAACCCCTATGTCCACCTTAATAGTCCATTGATAACCCTAGTGTTGCCAGAAGCTCATATAGCCCCAAAGCTAAGGATGGCAATTACCATCCTTTGGGCAAAGTAAACAGTGCAAGATTTCCTTGATCGACTGTAGGGCTCAGGGTTGAGGGTTTAGGCTTTAGAGGCTTGTGTCCACATGAAAGCAAAACTTCCACTGCACTCATAATGTCTCCACAAGTAAGGTTCCGTTTTGGGGGCACGTGAAACCCCATATGTACCCGCCACCACTTCGGGATATCTCTGCAGCTAAGCTTGCATCGTCCACATATGAGCTATAGTCTAAACTCCTAGTATCCCCCTTAGTACCCCCTATAGCAGTCCCCAAAATGATCCCCCATATAACCCCCCTTTAAGGAGTTTAGACTATAGCTCATATAAAACCTCTCTTCATAGTGCATCAGAATCACCGCACAGCCACTGCCGAACTTGTGGAAAGGCTGACAAGGGCCCGGACCCCAGCAACGACCTGTACCGATGCCGGGAGAAAGCCTTCGCCAAGACATCCAAGGCATGCAGCACTACTGTTGATGCCAAAAATCCTGCACGACCTTAGTATACCATACTGCCATAATTCCCGAGGTATAAGGTATTTAGGGTCATGCGACCTTCTTAGTATCCACCACACTCAAATGCTTCATGGCAGCGCACCTGCATGGTTTCCTCCCGCAGCGACCCCGCCACAGCAAGCAGCTGCAGGCTCAAGAGCTCCTGGCCAGTTCTCATAGGGCTTTTAGGGTTTAGGGTTTAGGGTTTAGGATAGGGCTTTATGCCTAGGGGCCCTGTGTTTTCGATGCGGTTTAGGTTTTTGGGTTTTGGGTGGGGGGTGTTGTGTGCAGGGGCTATAGGCGTCTCCCTCATGACGTTCGCCACGTCACGCTGCAAAACTCCCTCATAAGGCGGTTCAACGCCTGATTCAAATCGTGCAGAGACTAAAGTCATGTCAAACAGGCTTGACCATATGGGTAGTTCCCCAAATTAGGGTCCCATGTTAGTACGCCTAAACATTTTGTGCCGTAAAATAGTCTATAAACAAAAGGGGCCCATAATTCTGAGAACCCATATATTTCAAGGTTCCGGGGTCTCGGCCTTTAAGGTTCTGGGGTTGAGGAATCTAACGGCTCGAAACTTCAGGAGTATGTCTTAGGAGGACCCCCCACCCTGTAATAGTGGTATAAGAGGAATATAATAGGACCCTAATATGATCCGTATTATCCCTCATGGTCACCATTACAGGGTGGGGGGTCCTCCTAAAGTATGTCCTACTGCGGCGTCACAGCTTGAAGCTCGCGAAAGCGTGAGCTCATTGCCAAGTGCTTAACGAACATTCACTGTTGGAGGGTGACCTGTAGAAAATTGTTGGCTGTTATACTTAGTTATATGGTAGGTTTCTAACCCCTGTTTACATGTGATTCTCGTTTTGGCGTTTCCGTTTGATTGTCCATTATTGGGCTACTATCAATACATATATATGAACATATATTCCTTCCCTATGAGCACCAGATACCATGTCATTTCCCATTTGTCCATTTGATGTTCCATTACTCGCATATTTTCCCACCCAGATACACCCGTATATAACTCCTATTTAACCTTCTACAAACTTGTACAACCCCAAATAACCTTTTTAACGCGCAAGGAACATGACACTATACCACCCCTATAGACCCCTATATAACGCGCACAGAGCCCTAAACAATCCCTCAAAGACCCTATGTAACCCTACCACCGAAAGCAGCCCTACGTAATCCCTATGCGAATATACCCCTATAGACCCCTATACCCGGATTTAACCCCATATCATATACCCCTCTATAACCCCAATATATAACCCCCTAAACCCTAAACCCTGAACCCTAAACCCCTAAAACCTACGCCCTGAACCCTAAGCCCTAAAACCTAAACCCTGAACCCTAAGCCCTAAGCCCTAAACCCTAAGCCCTAAGCCCACAACCATCTGTAATTCAAGCAGTCCTGGTTCTCTGCCTGTAGCCGAGCTCCTCCGTGCCAAAGACTTTGGTACGTCGCTTGGAGCCTTTCAGACCTGCGTCTGTCTTTAGGGTTTAGGGTTTAGGGGTTTAGGGTTTAGGGTTTAGGGGTTCAGGTTTTAGGGTTTAGGATTTAGGGTTCAAAGTTTGGGGTTTAGGGTGTAGGGGTTAGGGTTTAGGGACTTACTGGTGCAGAAGGGGATTCGGGTGATGAGCGTACAAATGGCGATTACATGGGTTCCTCTCCAAAATCCGGGCCCCTTTTGGTTATATGTTGCAGCACCTAATACCTAGGGAGGTCTATAGTCTAAGATCCAGGCCACTTCTTGTGGATTGAGGGACGTAGGGAGGTGCATGATTTCTCCCAACGGTTCCTACAATATACCCGCCCCAACATGATGCTGCCCTGGCGACACAAAAGCTCAGGCACCGGCTGTTCAGGTATTTCTTGCATTGCGCCTTCTTCGAGTTCGCAAACAAGCTTGTTCACCTTGTCAGTTTTCCAAATCAAAGGCTCTCACAGATGATGCTTTGAAACCGCCCCACAGAATCTCTATGGCCCCCTTCTGCAAACTGTGCAAACGGCTGACTTTTCAGTTGATGTTAATTGCGAGTTCTGCCTTGTTGTATCAACCCAATGAGAATCCAACACTTTGGGGGGGAGCATACCTAGGGCAACAATAAAATTCCGGGCCTGTAAAAATTGTAGCCTCTTCTTCGTCCTCCTCTTTCCTTCCCCTTCCACTCCTATCCCAAAGAGAGAGCTCCTGTCACAGAGCCATGACTATCCCCACTAGATTCTAAGATACTAGCGCAAAAAAACTGTCGAAGAGATCTGGACATCCACAACTCCAGGAAGGGGGAGCAACATGAAACCTCATACCATACATGATAGTTTCCTTAAATAGCGACTTTTTGAAAAAGGCCCCTAATTTATGGAAACTCTAAGCCCGACATTATCCCGGATGTATCCCTGCATAACCCTGTGTATAACTCCCACATCCCTTTTAAAGGAAGCCCCCAACAAAGCTTGCCAAACACCCGCAATAATCCCAACACAAGAGGCCTGAACCCTGAGTCGCCAGCATCCTCGTCAAGATCCAGCATGGAGACACCTGTCAAGAGGACTCGAATGAGAATGGGGACCCAAACAGAACCCCAGAATTTAGAAGGAATAAAGTGTGAGTATGTCTACCAGGGTCCTCATAATCCTCTTATATTCCTAAACCGTATTCTTGGTTGCCTGTCATTCGGGTCTATTAGTCCTTGCAACAGTATTTGAGATGGACTGGAACATCAAGTGCACACCAGCTTACTATGAGGGTTATCGGGAGTCATGGGCTTCACAATACAGCGAATCAAGCGAAAAAGAACACAGAAAACGAAAGAGAAACTGGGCTTATAGAAAGGGATTTTATCATAATTAGAGTGTTTAGGAGTTCGGGCTATGAATAGGATTAGTGTATAACTGGTGCAGCTCCTACTGTTTCCATTGCCATTACACTCAATGTCACTGGGGCAGGGTTTAGGGCTTAGCGTCTGTACGTAGTGGTTTCTCCAAGTTCTGTGCTTTCTTTTGGGGCGTTATCGAGCTTGGCAAGTATGACCTGCAGATACGAAGAGAAACCGTAGGGTGGCGGATTCTCGAATTCTGGTTGTCCTCCTGAAGATAGTCTGACCATTCCCTACCAAATTAAGGTTTAGGGTTTAGGGCTTCCGTTTCCTACTAACATCACTGCTACGGATTGTGAGTCTGATGCTGGATATCCGGTGGACGCAAGAAGTCTTAAACGCTTTTCAAATTCCTAGCGCATGCGCTACGTGGGGTATGTTAGGTCAAGATGTCCTTCGTCCACAGTACTAACCCCTAAACCCGAAACCTCAAGCCCTACACCCTAAATCCTAAGCCCTAAACCCTAAGCCCTACACCCTACACCCTAAACTCCTAAACCCTTACACGCTACACACTAAACCGCATAACGCATAGGGGATCCGGGACCAACACCTGATGATGCTGGCCGAAGCTTGCCAACACGCCTCACGGGCACCTGGGGAAGCTTGGTACATGATCGAAGTGTTATAAGTGTAAGCAGGGTTCAGGGCTTAGGGTAAGCAATGCGGATTCTGAATTGAGAACCCCAAGTTCATAGTAAGAATATCATTTGAATGGACCTACCCGTCCTGATGTTCCTGACACATTCTTGAGGTTCCCTGCTCGGGGTCCAGACTACAGTTCTCTTATGGCAAGGTGCAGAAGACGATTTCGAGGCCTTACAGGTAAGCTTGTTTGGATGACAACCTGGCAGCCTCTCAAAATGATGTCTGGAATATCCCAAAGAAGACCCCTATAGTCCCTAGAATCCCAATGCATCCCTTTGGTCCCCCACGGGGTACACTGTTTCTGGGAAACCCCCAGCTCTGACTGAGCCCAAGGACCACCTCTCTCCAGGTAGCTACCATACTCGAGAATCACATGCACAGGAGAATGTAACATGAAATGGAATCTGAAGATTATGTAGAGATTTACTGGGCTTTGGAGTGATGTGGAGAATGAAATGGAAACGCCTATATTTTTGGAGAGGGTTGTAAGGGCTTTCTACTCTAGCCCTTTTGAGTGTATACGGCAGGAAATACTGGGGTCTTACGGAACGCAAGCACAGGAAACAGATCCAAAATGCTATTTGGGTGATAGAACTTGCGCAGTCTCTGGGTAAAAGCCACCTATACGTCCCCACACAACCTGCTTTTCTCCTGAAAAAAGAAACTGGCCCTAAACACTAACCCCGGGCCCAAAGCCTAGACCCTAAATGCCACACCCCAAAGCTTGAGCCCGAGACCCGCCTAAATCCTCAGCCCTGAACCTGACCCTCCCAAACTCACGTGGAACCCCAAGAAGGGCGGGGTGCGACCCCAGTCCCGTCAACAGGTGGCTGCGTTATCCCTATCAGCTTGAGGATTTAAATGGATTTAAGGTTTAGGTTTTAGGGTTTAGGGTTTGCGCGAACCTTATAAAACCCAGCTCTCACTTTCTGTTCCATACTCTTCTCCATTTGAGTCTCCACTATCGCTAAACCCCTCACCCAGTTTATCCCTAGCCCCCATAAACCCCTTTAATCCCCAAACCCCTTCCGCTCCCATCCCGAAACCCTAAGCCCTGAACCCTTCCGCGCCCCCAGGCACCACACCCTACGCTGGAAGTCCCATCTGTCAGCCCACGGTCTAGCCTGGTAGCCACCTCCACTTACTGTGTGGGCGGGATTTAAGGATTAGGGATTGAGTGTTTAGGTAGAATTCATAGAGTGTTTATATAGGTATATATAGGAATATATAAGGATTATATTCGGGCTTATACAAGGTTATTTAGGGTTAGTATACAGTTCATGCAAGGTTGCATAGGGTTTGTATGGGTTCGAGCTTATAGAGAAGTAATACAACTCTTATCGGACCATTATTGTTAGTCTTACTCCTCTTCTCATCATCATTAGTACTCCTACTATTACTGATCATCTTACTTCCACTTACCGTCTGGAAGTAGGGAGTGAAGGACTGGAAAAAATTGAAACTGCTGCTTGGGGTTTAAGTTGGGTACTGCCCCCCCCCCTAAAAGTCTATATGAGGGGCCTATTAAGGTCTATATATAACCATATTATAGTTATTATCCAACTGTTACTGAAGGGGAGGGGGGGGGGGCAGTACCCAAGGTTTAAGGCTTAGAGAACGAAAACGAAAATTGCAACCACCTTTTAAATAGGGTTACGGGCTGAGGGTTTAGGGAAAGGACACCACTACATTGGGGAATTCGTATGGGTGCTACCTCCATTCCCCACTTACAACTGGCAAGGTTCAACCTTCGAGGATGGTAGTTGTTTAGGGGTATGGCACGTATGGGTTGACCCCCAAGCCCTAAACCCTAAACCCTAAAGTGAGGCTTAGGGGTAGGGATTAGGGAAAGGAGGATTGGGGTCCTATTCAAGAATCTACACTGACGAAACCCTAATCCCAAAACCCAATAGCCCCTAAACAGTAGGGGTAATTATCAGAAGCTTCCACTTGAGGATGCAGAGCTTTAGGGATTTGGGGGGATTTCAAATCTTTAAGGCTTGGGGATCTTAGTGGAAGGAAGAAACAGAGTTTAGGGTTCATGTTTTGAAAATATTCAGGAATCAGGGTTTAGGACTGATAGTTGGGGGACCAACTTTTGATGGAGACTTGAGGCCCAAGGTTGCGGGTCCGTAGCACTTACTTAAATCGAAGATTAATTATGCCTCCATGACGGGGATCTCATACGGTCTAGGATGGTCCGTTGCTCATCCCTCACAAGCATCAGAGGAGGTCGTGCACTGCCTTAGAGTCGTGCAGGATTTCCTCGAGCAAATTAGCAGCAAGCGAAGCATTATAAACTCGATATATACTTATACCCTATCATAATGTAGTAGCTTCCATTTTCTTTTCCATTATCCCTATATAATCCCTATATAACCCATTATATTAGCTTGCATTTTCTTTGCCATTATCCCTAGATAACCCCTATAACCCCATGCTATGTACAAGGTGGAGGACAACCCGCATGTGCCTTCGCTTACCTCGGGGGAGCTGCCGAGTCGAAGATCCTGGCGGCATCTTGAAGTAGGTCATGCATTGACATGGCGGTATTTGCAAGCAAAACCACCAGAACGGGGCCCAAGATCTAGGCCACACTGGCATGGAAGGACTGCAAGATACTGTATCTGGAAGTCACAGGCTCCCAGAGGAGAGTGTACAGTTTTGGGTGGGATACGGCAGTGAATACACGAGAGCACCCGTGGAAGTGGGCGGCATGCTCGCCTCGCGGCGATTTACAACTTCGCCAAATGCTGGCTCTGCACATTAAGCAGCACCCCTATGAGGATTGCATCATAAGGGGCTGCTGCCGCGAGACTTTCCAGTCAAGCGCTGCCGCCTAAATATGCCCTGCAAATAGTTTTGCATCCTTATCCTGGGGCTGCCCATAACACCTGATGCGGCTAATGTTCATTTCTGCACAGATGTGCCGCTGAACGGCGGTCTGGCATGTCACCCTAGATGGGCGCAATACCTGTCAGCCCGCAAGCATCTCACACAGATGCATGCAGGCGACATAACCGGTGAACGTGTTGGAGAGCAATTGAGGTTTGGAGAGCCCAGCCAGATAGATCGCCAGTTCCATTTCACGCGGCTTTTCCAGCTGATTCTCCATGATGGTAACATAACGCTCAATCCTATAACCTCCACATAGCGCCTATATACCCTCATAGAAACACTACAAGCCCTTTGAAGCCGACTGCAGCTGCACCTGCTTCCAATGAATCCCTGCCCTTGGCACACAGAAGGAGGGCTCTCTCTCTGGGAACGATGCTTCAAAAAGTAGTGTCACAGCTTCTGTGGACATAGATGGAATTTCTGTTAGAAAGTGGGCCAGCGGCACAGTGTTGCGGTCATGCTGAGACAGGTCGCATCCCGTAGAGGTTTCGTGCCAAACTTGCCCTTGGTTAGCTAGGAATGAAGGAATGGATCCCTATAGGAGTTGCTACATAACCAACTATAGTAATCTCCCTTTTCTTTTCCATTCCTTCATCGCCAGCTAACCAACGGTAAGCAAAAGTGCCGTTCAGCCCACTTGGCCAGACACTCAAGTGAGATCCAGGGAACGAAGCAGCAAAAAGCTGCCGGAACGGCAAACCTGGTGACATGCCAGAACTGTATAGTCCCCCTAAAGTAGATGGAAGATGGCTTTGGGTATATGAAAATAAGATCCCCATATACCCCATATTGTATCTACTTAAGGGGGACTAGAATCCTAAACCCTAAACCCCTTAACCCCTAAACCCTATTATCCTTGTATAACCCCTATAAACCCTAAATCCTAAGCCCTAAGTCCAAATAAGTTGTGTCACTTTTGGCAAGGCAAAGGCCGTTCCCGAAGAGGCCTTGGCACTATTAATTACCCGGACCCCAAAAGTGGGTAAAAGAATGGAAAAGAACATGGAAACTACTATATTCTTTCGGGTTTAGGGTTTAGGAGGTTTAGGACCCCAAAAGTAGGCAAAATAACGGCCTTTATGGACATTATTCTGGGTTTAGGGCTATTAGTTTACATACTTTTGGGGGTTTAGGTAGAGCTCAATTGAGTTTAGGGTTTTAGGTCTAGGGTTCAGGGTTTTGGGTTTTGGGGGGGGGCTTACGATTTGGGCTTGGTTTGCTTTGGTTTCTAGGGTTTGGGATTCGGGCTTTTAGGATGTAGGTTTGTAAGGTCCGTTCGGCGGGCTTAGATGGGTGAATAGGTCTGTTTAAATAGAGTGTAGGTACCTAAACAGCTGCTTTTAAGATTTAGGGCTTAGGATTTAGAGTTTGGATAAGGGTTTGGGGTAGGTTCCCAGATAGTGCATTTGATTTTCCCTGGAGTTCTTTTCTAAGGGTCCTTCTCAGAGGTGTGTACTATGTGGGGGTCCCTGAGGTATCTATCCGAACATTTGGAGGTTTTCTCCTTGCAAATTCAAGCGTCCCTTTAAGGGCTATGCATGGGGATTATGCACATATTTGGCGGCATATGGGTTTGTGGATTAGGGGATTAGGCTACCTGTAGTAAGTCTTCTTGTAGATAGGGGGACTTCCCATTTTGGAAAAAACCCTCCCTGTTGGAAATTTCGCATTGGGCTTGGGACATGTGAGCTCTTTTGGATGATTCATAGGGCGCTTGTTGTATGCAGTACAGACGCACCCCAGTCTTGGAAATACCTTTTTAAAGATCACATCGAATTTGGGACATGTGAGTCCTTCCCGATGATTCATAGGACATTTCCTGTATGTTGCACAAACATACAAGGCATTTAATACAGCACATTAGGCATCAAACCCAGACAAGCGCAAAAGGACTTGTGCAGGTTCAGCATGGTTTTGGTTCTGGGCGTGCTCCAATTAACCATATCGTATATGCTGCGACACTCACCGCAACCCTGAGCCTGAGAGTCATGGCTTCCTTCAGCGTTTTCCTTGACTAGTGAAATACCCTGAGGGTCCAAGGATGCAAATAATAGGGTTTCAGGGCCCAAATACCACTAATATCATACTATTTGTTCCCTAAAACCCCAATATTTGGGTCCTTGGACCCTTAGGGGTAGGACCCGCCTCCACGAAAACGTTTGAGCGTACCTGCGCAGACACCTGCTGCAACCGGCGAGACCCCTGTCGAGGCAGCAAGCTTCCAAATTTGCGGATTTCCAAGAATTATAGTCCCACTCGAGTAGATAGAATATGGGGGTTATGTATGGATTATATAGGGGTCATGGAAAAGAAAATGGAAACTACTATAGTATAACAGGGTATATATTGGGGTCATAGTCCCACTTAAGCAGATAGAATATGGCTTTGGGTATATTATAATGAGATCCCCATATACCCCATATTCTATCTACTTAAGGGGGACTATAGGTGACCTTTCCTGAGACTTCCTAACAAGGGTGAAAGTATTTTGGGCTGTACATTTCTGCTATGGAAAGGTTCATCATTCAGGTAACACGAGTGGGAGATAAAGGGGTTCTTGATCGCATGTTCGAAAGTGCCATGGTGTTCACACCTCGACCTCACACCCTAAACCCTAAACCCTGGAAATGGCTTTAGTATGCTGACCCGATTTGCCAAAAATGCTTCGGTATTAGAGGTTTGGATTGAGGAGCCAAACTTGTTAGAATTTTGGAGAATCAACTGACGAACATGGAACATACATTGAATGCAAACTGGGATTATAGGGACTGTAAGGGGAACGGGTCACCCTGCTGGAAGGAATCGGGCAGGCTAGTGATGGAATATAATGCCTACTTAGAGCAGGATACAATAATTAGGGTTAGAAAGGACACACACGCCATCCGTACCCCAGGGTCTAATTTAGGCACCTTCTGAAATTTTGCTTGTGAAGTTGAGGATGAAACGCATGGGAGGAAGGGCTGGAGCCTAATCCGGATTCTTTTGAAAAGAATTCCTGCTGTAGTGTACCACCCTAAACACTAAGCCTTAATCTCTAGACCCTTCCCCGTATAGCCCCCATATAACCCCCCTGTATAATCCCCATAATCCCTGTAGTTTCCATGTTCTTTTCCATTACCCCTATATAAGCCCAATATAATCCCGATATCATCATATTTACACCCTTTGTGAAGAGCTTCTAGAGGCTGCCAGTAAAGTTGAGGCTGCGATTTAGGGTTTAGGGTTTACCCTAAACCCTAAATTCCACTCGTGCCTTGGAGAAATGGTCCCCCAAAAAAAACCCTAAGTTTTAGGGAAAAGCGGGCCGTAGCTGGACATAGTGCTTTGTCTTGTGTACGTTTTAGGGCTTAGGGTGGCTGTTGAGTCTTGATGACAAAGAAGATGGTTCTGTGCTTGGGCTACAGAAGACTTGTGCTGAAGTCCTTAAACCCTAAACCCAGACCCTAGGGTATATTGCCAAATAAGTTAACTCAGAAATCATGCCCTAAACCAACGAAGCATGGAAGAGAAGCTTCGAAATGTTCAGGGGGCCCCCGTGCCATTGCTGAGGGTTTCGGTTTTAGGGTTTTGGTGCTAAAGTGAGGGGAGAGTGGATCCCCATCATACGCCCTCTATGTTTTCCTATCGTGCCACCTATTTTCCTCCCCCAGCTGATCGACCCCTCAAGTCCACAGTACTAGGGTTGGAGGATTCAGAGTTAAGGGCCCAGGGTTTAGGGCTTAAGGTTCATGGTTCAGGGAACTCCTTCAATCCTCGTATTCAACCCCCGGACCCCCTCTTGAGCCTTGAGCACGAATGAGTCAACAAATAAGTCTGTGGAACCAACTTTGGAACTTTGGGCCCCTCACAAAAAACTTTGCAAAAAAAGCCGCCCGAGGATGGACTTTACAGGGTATGTTGGGCGTGGCTTTGATGTAGCCCCAACCACCTACAGTTTATTAGTAAGTACTCTCTCATACCTAGGTCGAACCCATTCAAATATAGGCAGTTGGACTTAGAGCTAGGGCTTAGCTTTTTCAGTTTGGGTTTTTGAGGGCTATACAGGTTATACTAGATAAATCGGCGACCCGAAGCAGTCAGATGTCCAACCGCAGGGAGGCAAAAACAAGCCTACTTTGTCCCCCAAATCGCCTCATACTTCCTACGTATCCGGTTTAGGGCTTAGGCTTTATAGGACAGTTTTTTGGGTAAAAAACACAGTAGATGCCAACGTGGTGGGATGTTGCAGGCTCCTGCTGCGGAAGCCGCACCGGCTGAGGCCACGACCTATAGGGTTGAGAATAACATGGTTTATGCTGCCTCTCGCTCTTTGTGGGTTCCGGGTTAGGGGGCTATTGATCTTCCAGTTTTCAAGCTATTGCTGCGCGCCCGCCATAAAGGTTTTCAGTTGCCCCTACACGAGGGTTTGGGGTTTGGGGCTTAGAACTGGGTTGAGTTTTGGGTTTAGATGTAGGTTCCATGGTTAGGGGTGCATCCAGAGTGCGCGTTGTAGTAGGTTGAGGGCGGCCGGCGGCGAGGCTGGATCCCTGCAGTTTTTCTCCATAGAGAAAAGGCTGACGCCAAAGTTGGATTCCTTACGTACGTGATGGTGTAGAGGTTATGATGTAGCGTGGTTTTTGGCTAGGGCTTGCGAGGAGGTGGATAGCTTGGATGGTTCAGCCTTTGTGATGAGGTATATGGAACCAGGCCTACCATGGCTCCGTTTCGCAGAGTCCCCGTGAAGGCGGGGGCCAAGGACCCGCCAAAGGCCGGCAAAGGCGTGCGGCAAAAACGAGAACAGTGGTAAGGGCTATGCGAAAGGGTGAACTCCACAACCATGCATTTGGTAGTTTGAAGCCCTGGTTCGTAGTCGCTGTCTTCAAGTTCCTATCCCACCCCAGACAACCGCTAATGCTGCATATTACGCGTAATACCCCATAGAAATGGCGAGAAAGCTTCAACATAGGTTCATAGGGACAAGCCTGCTATTAAATATATTCCTAGACTTTTCTAATCTATGTCGTTTCTCACCAGGGTGCTGTTGCAGGGATGCTTGGGGTAGACAGCGCAGACGGACAAGCCGTGAAATAGTTGTCCGAAGAGCCCCAATACCTAAACATGTTCCCAAAGAAGCATGGAATCTCAAGAGGCCCATTGTCCAGCGCAAAGCTGAGCACAGAAGGGCTTTTGTATTTTCAGCCAGACAGTTTCCGTGCAGGAGGGATCCGTGTTCCCATCGTCTGGGTTGCTGCTAAGAAACTTAAATGAAACTACCATAAAATGGGTATCTACTGAATGGTAGGGTTTCCTTATCATAGTAACTTAACTTAAGTTCCTTAGCAGCAACTCAGTCATTGTTAGCGACCCTGCGGCAATCTCCAAAAAATCCAACAAGCCCCTAAACCCTAATTAAACCCTATCCCCGCGTATGCGAGCAATTCAAAGTTTAGGATTACTTGGGCTTAGAGGGCTCTTAAACCAGTACTTATAAGGCTCAATAACCTAGACCCCTTTTAGCATTTCATCCACTTTAGACCGATAGACAGCGGCCTTAGTCCTCAACTAGCTGTTGATGCTCTTATACATTCTTGTTGGACACCCCCCACTCCCCTTCAATTTATGCACCAAACCCCAAATCCTAAAGCCTAAGCTCTAAATCCTAATCCCAGAGCCCCGAACCCATAATCCCATGTGAGTAGTATTTTATTTGGGAATACTATGGTACCCAATATAGAGTAAGATTCTAGCCTCCTTTTGGGGCGTAGTATTTTATATAAGGAATATAACATTACCGGGTTTAGCTACCAAAAAAGCATTACTCAAATGTCCCTACAGATGTTCCGACATTTCCCCGATCACCCCCGTCAAGGGCACCCCGGAGCCTTAGCTCGGCAACCCTAATCACTCTAAGCAACATAAATCGGGTTGCCAGTTCATGTTGCGTCCATTTGATTCTTCATCACTGGGGTCATATCCCTAAATCCCAAGACCCTAAACCCTAGTCACTAGTCTTCTATCTTCTAACCCTGGGCCCAAATCCCTAAAGCCCAACTTGAATCCAAGCCCTAAACCCTAATATCCAAACCCTATAGACACTAAACCCTAAAACCCTAAACCCTTATTAAGGGTTTAAAGGTTTTAGGGTTTAGGGTCTAGGGTTTACTTAACCCACAAACTCTGAACCCTCTGTGCAGGCTGCCCCCGCCGAGGCTGCCCCGGCTGAGGCTCCTGCTGCCGAGGCGAGCACGTCACGTTGAAGCCTGAAGAGGATGCCAAGATATAGGGGTTATGTAGGGTCAGAACAGGACTAGAGAGAGAGAGAGAGAGAGATGTATGTGTATATGTATATATATATATATTTGTGTATATGCATACATATATATATATATATGTATATATATGGGGATGACCATATATGTATATATATATATACACATACATTGGGGGTATAGGGATAATCGACAATGGAAACTGCTACTTAGGGGGTCTAGGGCTGAGGGTTGGGTAGTATTACGTAAATCGCAGACAATCAAATGGACAAGACAGTGGACAATGACATGGAAACTGAGCTTATGTAGTGGTCTGTAAAGATTTGGGTTTCGCAGAATCAGGGGTACCTCCTGGAGGTCCCAAGAAAGAAAGGGTTCTGGGGTCTGTATTGAGGTCCCCCATTTTGCAAACTACATGTTACATGCTGGCGTACTGATGACAACCTCACCCAGCCTCTCCCCAAATGGTGGTTTACATGAGAAAAAGTTCCAGATTGGTTTTCATTTCAGGTTCTGAAACTATTGTAGAATGGCCAGTATGTAGCAAATGGATTAGAGGTCCCCTTCAAGGGAGCGATGAGGCTCTTGGGAATGCGTAGAGATATGTGGGGTTCAGGGTTTAAGGATGTAGGGCCCTACAATACTCATCTCCACTCTCAATATAGTACCATGACATCAGAAGGGGGGAAATATCAAGTACTAGAGGAGTGACGACATTCGTAGCCTGAAGAGGGCGTTGTGTAGGTAATTAGAACAGAACAGGGTTCAGGGTTCAGGTGCTTAAATCATCGGAGACTGGAGTACAGGACCCACGGTTTACGAACCAATATTATGAGAATAGGGCTTAGGATTTAGGTGTTGGGCGGCGTAAGTGGCAAGGGTAGGGTTTTAGGGCTTAACCTCCCAAACTGTGAGAAAAGGGCTTGATGTTTAGGGGCTTGAATCATGAGAATATCGTTTGGGATTCAGGTTCTTAAAGTGCTATTATCAGTGTTCAGGGTTGCAGGTTTATTTTGCAAACTTAAGCTTTTTTTTTTGGGAATCAAGTGGAAAAGCTGGATTCATTCAGGGGTTATGGGGTTAGCAGTAGGGACTATTTAGTTGGGATAGGTATGACACGTGTTACACTGTAGGTTCTAATCGGATGATGCGTAATGGTTGGCCTATGGTTACGAGACCAAGTAGCCCGAAAGAGGTTGTATCTTATGGAAAGGCCTCAGCTTCAAACCATGGCTCCTACTCTCTCTTTCACACACTACACACACTCAAACTAACATGGAAGCAACAAGGGCGACCTGTGGAGACTACAGTCCTCTTGAAAATGGGCCCTGCTTACGGAACCCACCTGCATCCCTTCCAACGGTTCGGGGTTTACAGTAGCCTTCGAGATTTAGAGATCCTCTAGATCCTACGGGTTCTATCACGTACATGTCTCTAGGGCCAGTTCAAAGGGACATCCAGGCTCTAGGTAAGGCTTAAGGTTACGGGCTTAGGGTCCTAAGAATCAGATGAGATAGAAATATCTAGTACAGAAGCCTACATACTTTCAAACATTCTGGTCCTTGATTCCTTGCACACAGACATTCTGGAGTACGTTAAATAGACCTTGAAATTATATTTGTTCTTATTCAGACCCGGGTATTACCAGGGCTCTAGAGAAGATCGAATTGCCCAATGTCTTGCTTCTTCATTCCTCACGCCAGCCCGTGCACGGGTTTAGGGTTTAAGGCAGTAGGGTGTAGTGGGGTGTACTTTGAGCCTCATGGGACTTGAGTTATAACCTCACTTATTCATCCCCCTAAGTGGCCTCACATTGTACAACCCAGATATGCGAAGAGATAGAACTATTCAGTGACAAGTGATTATATACTAAGTTTTAAGACCACCGGATCTCCAAAAGCTTTGACGAAGAGACTCCACGATGATAATCGCGTGAATACGAAGGACAACAGGTTTTTTCGAGCAATCTTTGCCGTATCAGAAAGCCCTTGTCACCCTACTTTAGGTCTCGATCACTCTAGGGGAGCCTAAGCCCCAGACCCTAAACCTGGGCCACAGAGAAACCGAGGGGATGGGGGCAACGCCGCAAAGCGGTTACGTCGGCGGAACTAGGGCCTTGAATCCTTGTCTAGGCACCGACTCCTGAACAACAAAGCCTTAAGCCCTTGACCCTCAACCCCAGGTGCTTGGGGGTTAGGTTTAGGGCTTAGGGCTTTCCTAAACTCTCAACCCTAAAGCTTCAACCCGTTTAGACCCCAAACCCTGAAGATTCGACAGAGCCAGGCACCACCCGCAGACGCCGTGCCCGCAGAGACCCCCGCAGAAGCCCCGGCAGCAGAGGCTGGGTTTAGGGTTTGGGGTTTTAGGGTTTAGGGTCTAGGGTTCTGTGTTCAGGGTTTGAGGGTTTAGGGTTTAGAGATTTTTGGGGGAATGCTGTACATGAGTGGGCGGGGGGCCTGCCCCAAACTAACCCGAAGCTGTGTTGTTGTCAAGGACGAGTCTGATTAAATTGAAACAATGAAGCTGAAACCCAAAGCAGGGAGACTCCTGTGCGTTTAAGGCCGTGTCGTATGGGGTTGTATGTAACTTGGGCAGGGAGGATTCCGCTTTTCAGGTTGTTTTTGCCAAGCAAATGCTTTGAACTACTTGATGTCCATATTTGTCCGCAGGAAGCAAGAGCACCAGATCTTTGGACAGCAATCCTAAATCCTTCCAGAACCTGAGTCTAGGGTTTAGGGTTCCTCTTTGCGTTTCATGTTGCAATCCCTTGCCAAAAAACAAGGCCAAAAAAAGAATTGCATAGGAGTCCTCAGGCAAACTCCTTGAATCCATAAATCTCCCTATTGCTGCGAACCACTGATCTTGGGGAAGTCCTGAAAGCCGGCATACCCTGCGATATTAGGGTTTCCGGCTGCAGTTTTGGGTTTGGGGTTTCGGGTTTTGGGCTCAGGGTTTAGGGTTTAGGGGTTGGGGTTTGTCAAGGAACTCACATTAAGTACCTTAACATGATGATTTTGTGTTCCTAGCGTGGTTTCCCAAATTTGTGGTAATTCTTACCAAGGTTCCTTAACAGCCCTCCACTTTGGGTTCGCGATGAGAAGCCTTCATTCCATTGACAGCACTAAAACCTGAAACCTGAAACCTGCCGGCCTCAGCTCCCGCGCACCATTGAAAGACCTAAAGCGTAAACTGGGCTGCTTTTAAGGAACTTAAATTGAGTTACTATAGCAAGGACACCCTATTCCTTATTATAAGCCCATATTAGGATAACTTTAAACGCTACACCCGATGTACCCATATTATGGCAGGCTGTATTATGGTAACTTAAATTCAGTTCCTTAACAGCGGCCCAGTAGACCGTAAACCCCCGAACTTCACACTCTAAACCTGAGCCACAAATCCACGACGCCAATCGAATCCCATCTTGGGACGAATAGATAGGATTTAGGGTTCATAGGTAGTCAGAAACGGCGCTGCCGGCACGATGGCAAGCGTCATAGTTTGCTCTGGGGCACCCTTTTCACTAGGTGGTGTTGAGAAAGTCTATCCCTATAAGCTCAATGGAATCTTGGCCGAATCTTGCATACATACGCTCCTGAAGGCTATGACAAGTATCTCCCTGAGAGTCCATGTAGGGATATAGTATATATAGGGCCCAAAGGGTTTCCATGTGGAAGATGGTCCTGATTTAGCGCATACTTGAAACCCTAAGGGTCCAAGTACTTAATAATCATATACGTCCCCAAAACCTGTATTAGAATTACTATTACCCAAAACCCAAGTACCTAATTATTGGGTACATGGAAAGAGTGTATACAGTGTAATCCCGAAGGCCTAGAGCCCTAACCTTCAATCTAACCTCTGAAGCTCGAAACCCGCAAGCTCCGACTTCAAGCTAGATAGCCTGAATCCCCAAGTGAGTTATATAATCTAAACTTCTTAAGGGAGGTTATATAGGGGATTATAGGGGATTTTTGTAGGCGCTATTAGGGAGATACCAGGTTTTGAGATTATAGTTCAAGTGTGCCCCTAAACCGTACATCACAAGTCCTACAACCGACCTAAAATCCCTAAGCCCGAAACCCATTATCCTAAGCTCAACCACTCCAACCCTAAACCTTAAGCCTCACAACCTTAAACTCCAACCCTCCAAGCACCTGTGACTCCATTTACCTACAGCTTAGCAGCAACTACCCACTCTTAAGCAGGTAATTAGCACCCATTTACTCCTTGGGACTTAGCTTGGACCTTAGACCCTTAACCCTTTGGGGTTCCCTTATACTCCCATTATAGGTACCTAAGGGATAACCCTTAGTAGGGGTCCTAAGTGCCACGTAGTTTAGTTTGACGGTAGATGGAGTCACAGGCTCCCAAACCCCGAGCCTTACCCCCATGGGTCCAAGTACCTGAGAATCATATGGGTGGTTGTCCAAATTATGGTCCCTTTTTGGGTACCCTAAATATTAGGTGCCGTATTATAATAGGGACCCAAAAGGGACCATAATTTTGACAACCACCCATATACTTACCCAAAACCTGTACTAGAATTAATATAGTACTCAAACCCAAGCACCCAATTATTGGACATGGACCCTCTGGGTAACCCTAAACCCCAAACCCTAAACCTTCAACCCTAACCCTCAAAGTAAGCCCTCGAAGCATAAAGACTTTGGAGGCTGCTCCTGCTGAATCTGCTGAACCCGCTGCAGAGGTGACACGTGAGCTTTTGTGAAAGTAAAGGGTATAGGGTTTTGGGGGTTCAGGGTTTGGGGTTTGGGGTTAAGGGGTTTTGCGGGTTTAGGGTTTGGGGGGGGCTTGGGGTTTAGGGTTGCTGAAATCAAGGGCACCTTTATAAGGGGTACCTGCAATAAGGGCTGTGCTAGTGGAGTATTGGGGCTCCAAATTTCCCCTAACTGTTCCAGATAAGACTTTGTGCTTGGCAATAAGCCTGCCCATGTAAGTAGCACGCCAGTATCTCGAAAACCACTCGTTTACAGTCCTCTCCAACATCCAGCATCTAAGGAAATAGAAAGTTTGAACCCTGATCTGTGCACTTACTATAAACCTTTACCCTTTAAGGGTCCAAGTACCCAACTGTTGAGGGCTCCAGATACCCAAGTCCATTCACAAATCTTAAAGTATTTAGGACGTAGAGCCCCCTTATTTGAGTACTTGGACTCTTTGGGCTCTTTAGGTCAGACTGTAGTGGGTTTCATGGTTAGGCCACTAGAGCCAGCTGAGCGAGGTAGGAAGGGACCCCTCACGGACACAAGAAACCCTGGACCCTAAACCCACCGTAAATCCTAAGACATGAGACCCCTAAGCCCTAAAACCCTGAACCCAACAACCCTAAACGCACCCCAAATCCCACCGATGCTTGTGAACCCACCCCCCAAGAGAGTCCATGAGCAGCACTGTACTTACTTTGGCCGCCAACGTCTACGAGAGCTTAGGACTTTGGAGTCTCGGGATCTTAGGCTCTAGGTTCTTAGGGTTTAGGGTTTTAGGACTTAGGGTTTGGGGCTGCGCCTAGGTTGGTCTTTATAGATTGCTAGGGTGGCGCAACCCTCCAAAAACTTTCCGACTTGGACAGGCACCCGCTGCTGCGCCTCTGTAGGCTGCGAACCAGATCATGCATATGTGTTTAGGGTCCAGGGTTTAGGGTTTAACCCTAAACCTTAAGCCCTAAACCCTGTGAAAGCGCTTATAGTACTGTAGCTGTTACCGTCTGAAGTCTTAGGTTTGCAGATATACTCCTCACGCTTTGGGGTTTTGGGGTTGGGTTTAGGCTTGGTGGTTTGAGTCAAGGATTTCGCAGAGTTGCACCCTTCAGGTGTTGGTTGTGGCCCTGCTTTTGGGCGTTTAGGGTTTAGGGTTTGGGGTCCAGGGGAGAACACTGGTTCATACAGGGCAAGATGGAGGTCATGTTGGGGGAACCTTTATGGGTATGCATCAAACCTTGATTGTAGTACTATAGCGATTACGGTTTAGGGTCTAAGGTTTGCAGGTATAGGGTCTGGGTCTAGGTATTCTGGTTTGGAGGCGAAAGGTTGTAGTCAGGTTGTACCTTATAGTTAGGTCCCTGTACGTATTCCTGATTTGGGCACTGGGTCGTACCCCACACTTCCTTTGATGACTCTTGCTAATCGCACTAGTGGTTCGCTTTAGCCCCACCCAGCAAAGCACCGAGCTATGCAAGAAGCTCTATCCAATCTAAGCCCAGAATCCAAAATTTTGTAGATCCACGGACCCTACACCTGGGAGTTCCCTATCTGGAAAAAATCCGACATCTATATTTCGCATACCTATAGATGAAATTGTAATTCCTATCAGAGGCTCAGGAAACTTGAGGCCAGCCTCAACCCGAAGGATGGTTTCAGGAGCCTAAACCCTACCTGGACCCCAAAAGTAGGTAAAATAATGGCCTTTATGGCCATTATTATGGGGTTTAGGGCTATTATTTTACATACTTTTGGGGTTTAGGTAAACCCAAAACCATGAGGAGATTAGCTTCCTAACTGGGATGCTTGTGGGATTGTTTCCCAAAATAAGAGGATCCCAATGTAGACCCCAAAATACAATAATCCTCATTATTTGGACCCCCAAA
>CAJNIZ010000059.1:118993-139021 GCA_905231905.1 Symbiodinium pilosum | reverse complement strand
TACCGAAAGGTCCCTCTTACATATACATATATGGGTTATGGGTTTAAACTCCTTACAGGAGGGTTATACATATATATATATAGGGGTTATATAGGGTTTAGGATTTAGGGTTTAAGGTTTAGGGTTTTGGGTTCAGGAATTATGGTATAGGCTTTAAGGTTTAGGATTTAGAGTTTAGGGCGCAGAGATTGGGGCTTAGTAGGTTATTCAGGCCGCTACACCATGGATATGGGATGGTGACGATTCAGGGCCCAGGTCTGGGAATGTGGAAACTACTATAGGATTATATAGGGATTAAAGGGATTGTATTGGGATAATGGGAAAGAAAATGGAAAGTACAATAGCAATATAAGGTAGGGTGCTATAGGGGTGAGTTTAGGTTGTAGGGTAGGTAACTTGATAGAAGTCCCCACAGACCTCGTCATGATGATGCCTCTGTTCCATTCCTTCATGCCCGAAATTCTGAAAATCTTGGGATTTAGTAATTTGTTACATAGAATTAAGAGTAATAAATAAAGGTGAATGATAGTAATAATTCTTATTGTTGATGATGAGGGATACTTAACCCTCAAACCCTGCAACCTTGCTAACCTCTGAGCCCTACGTGCTATGCTTGACATCCCGACACTGCCAGGTCAACGATTTCTTGGAATCCTCGTCTTGGCCGCTGAGGCCTTCCCGGGGGCAACAGGTTGAGGACCCAGAGTTTCGGCATGAGTGTAGGAGCCTGAAGTCATTGCCGGTATCATTTCATAACAGCACATGCTGAGTTCTAGAACAAGTTTTCCTTAGGACCTCATTTATTTGATTCGGACCCCTGCAGTTCACAGATCTTCTTCATTTTGAGTATCAGGGGGGCCTCGAAAGTAGGTTCATGATGGGAATGACTAGGATATTTCAAGGTAACGATGTGGATGTTCGATGCTGGAAGTTTACTTACCCAGTCCAGCAACCCTAAAAGTAATGAATACTCACCACCTTCTATTACTATAGTAGTTTCCATTTTCTTTTTCGTTATCCCAATCCAATCCCTATAATCCTTATATAATCCTATAGTAGTTTCCATTATCCCGTGAGGCCCCAAGATCGGACGGCTGTTACTTGATCCAAGTCGAAGTTGGTTGGCTTGAGAGCCGGCACCCAATCCCCAACCAAGAAAGCATGCTCAAACCTGTAGATCCAAACCCCCGAACCCTGGTGAATCTTCCACGCCAACAGTTACAGGATTGCTTCGCTCCACGCCCGAAGGGTCCTAGCCGTACATTCCCCCCTTTAGTGGCAGAGCCGTGTTGAGACAACGGACCCGACGAGGCAGGAAACACCCTGAACCCCAAACCCTCGCAAAGTAGACCATGGCTATGGCTATGGGCTTGAAAGACACCTTCGAAGCCTGATCCCACAGCCTTAATTAAGCTTGAGCCAAAACACTTAACCCAAAACCCCAAAGCCTCCTCATACATCCTCAACTTGAATTCCCCCGCCCGAGCATTTATAGATATATATATATATGTATATATATATATGTAGACCCCTAAAAAAACGCATATACACCTATACATCCTTATGTAATCTCTGCAACCCCTTGAACCCGAAGCCCCTAAAACTTAAACCCTAACCCCAAAATCCCCAAACCCTTCACCTCAAAAAAGCCCAAACCCGTAAGCCCCAAACCCCTAATCCCTTCGCCTCAACACCTAGAATCATCTATCCTTAGCCCCCAAGCCCTCTTCCGCAAAGTTTAGGGTTTGGGTTTATATAGGGGCAACGGAAAAGAACATGGAAACTACTGGTTATGTGCAGTTGTATCTTAGGTACCTTTAAAGGGGTCTGTAGGAATTTAATAGGGTTATGTAGGGGATAAAATTGAAAAGAAAATGGAGACTGCTGTTTCGTATTTAACCCTAAACCCTGGGCCCCAGAACCCCAAACCCAGTCTAAGCCCTAAGCACTAAATCCTAAACCCAAATCCCAACTCTAACTCCTAAACAACAAACCCTAAACATAAATCCTTAACCCAAACCCGAACCATAAATCCTAAACCCAAGCCCTAAACCTTTACCCCAAGCTGGGAGGTCATTAGACCTCGTAGCACTCCTGGAGATGGAGGAGCCAGACCAGGCCATGCGATCAGAGTCCCTTTTAAAGGCTTTATGCTTCAGGCCCACCTCCGCTGGCGCTCCACCCACGCTCCTCTCTTCTTGTTTGTTTTTGGGATCTAGACCAGGGGGGTGCAAGGTTTGCGTTGGGTCTGGCTCGAGGCCTGTGGTTTTCTTCAGGTTGAGCCAATCCTTGAACCACAAGGTTTAAGATACTGTACCTTATTCTAAGCCAGGATTTCTCGCCAGCGTACTGCTGGGTCCACCGCGCAGCCCGCAGCCGCCTGAGGGGCTGGGAGCTCCGTCACAAGGCGGAGGGCTGGCTCCAGAGCTCCCTTGCCTTCCAGCTTCAGTGCGTCCGCCCTGCTCGGCAGGGTTTAGGGTCAAAAGGGTTTTTGTAAGGCAGTACCCTAGCGAAGAGGCCTAAAGGAGTTTACAGGGAAATATATAGGGTTAAGGGTTGAAGATATAGGGAATTTTAGAGGCTATGTATGGGTTATATATGGATGTACATAAGATATTGCGTCCATCAGCCGAGGCCTTGCCACTCTACACTGGTCCCACCGTCAGAGTTTAGGGAAGCATTCGACAGCAGCTCCAACCTCTTCGGGGAGGGAACAGACTCCAAGCTCCTGGAAGCTGTTTTGCGGCATGTTGGAGATTCCAGTGCCCTGCCCAAAACTAAAAAGGCGCACAAGCTAAATCCTAAAACCTAAACCCTAAATCCCAGTACTTGGCCACACTTCCATCCCTGCAATCAATCAGCTAACTCAAGCCAACCTTAACCCCACACCGTCGAACCTAAGGTACGAGTGTTTAGGGTTTGGGCTCAAGGTTTTAGGGTCTAAGATGTAGGGGAACCCTAAAACCGCTCAGTCACTAAACTCTGAACCCCAACCATGAGATCCCCAAGATCAGGGTTGAGCCCAAAGGTCTCTCTAAACCTTACACTCTGAACCCTGAACCCTGTTTACTGGGTAGGCCCATGGGATGTTTCATATTTTCCATTAATAGGGGACCCTATATATTAATATGTTTCAAAGGGTTTCAGGCACCAACCGTTCCCTGAATCCTAAGTCCCTAAACTTTAGTCCATAAGCCTTGGAGCCCATGCAGGTGCGCTCCATGGCCCAAGATTTCAAGCTTCCATGCTGGCCTCTTGGCGTGAACGTATTTACCCTCACAGAATTGTGTATATATATATATACATACGTACATATATCTTTTGGTTTTAGGGTTTAGGGACTGGGTTCACGGATGAGGGAAGTCCAATGTTCGGATCATATGGGGAAACGATCCCAACAACGGAGACTCAAATGCAAGAAGAATGTGGAAGACGACATGGAAGCTTGTTTTGGGGTGTGCAGGGCTAGCAGGGCTTACATGGCAATTTTTGGCTAAACCCTCAGCCCTAAACCCTGGGACGTAAGGGGACCCTTGAGACATGATAAAAGGTGTAAAGGGCGTGTAGGGTTTGCGGAAGTTTCTCAAAAGAGGGGTTGGGGGTTTAGGGTACCTGCCAAGGATTATCAAGCGGATATTTTAACAAATACTCGCCTAGGTGTATGTACGAAAACAAAGGGATGTATGGGTATGTAGAGGCATCTAAAAAGAAGTCTTCATCGCAAAGGTAAGTGCCGATCTGTATGGCGACGTGCCCTGGTCTTGATGTGACTGCCAAGTAAGGCGCGTCGCATAGGCCATCACGGCTTTCAAAGTGCACGCCATATGTCCAACCAAGGATGTTCTGAACTTGCAGGGTTTGCGTTACGGACACCATGATGCGCTCGTGCTGGATAACTTGGTCGATCAACAATCCTTATATTCGAGTAGTTTCCATTTTATTTTCCATTATCCCAATATAACCTCAATATAACCCTAAGATGACCCCAGCATATTAATGATGAAGCCTGAGCCGCCATCACCGCAGTCGCAGCCAGCCGCACCGCCTGCACTCGGACGTATGCGGATATCTAGGGATATGGTCCAACCACTAACCCCGCAGATCCTGACTATTTAGAGTTTAGGGCTTATGTGGCCTAGGGATTAGGCCTTAAGGCTAGGATTCGGAGGTATAAGGTTCAGGGTGTAAGGTTGTACGGTTTTGCAATCCCGTAAGCACCTAAATCCCCTAATCCAGAAGCCTCTTGACCACGAGGCTCAGAGGCGTATATTATAATGCTTGCCTTGATCCCCCAAGTTTAGGGTTCAGGGATGCGGGTTCAGGGTTTAGGGCTTAGTGCTGCTGATGCTAAAAACCTGCATGACCTCAGTATACCAAACGCCCAAAATTCCCAGTGTATCAGGTACTAGAGTCACGCATGAATGTTAGTATCCACCCGACAAGGAAGCTCTATTTTTCCCCAGTTTCCATTTCATGTACCATTTGCTTTTGCTTTTGATTCTTTCTTTCTTATGGGGATATCATAAACCTAAACCCCAACTAAGCCCTAAACCCCAAACCCTTAACCCTGAACGCCAATTACTATACATCCTCACAGTCAACTTGCTGCATGGTGGTTAGTAGGAAATAAGGGGATATAATCCCTATATAGTCCCCATACACTCATATTATATACATATATCTACATTTACATACCCTACGTAGTCCCGATATAACCCTATATAGTCCCATACAGCATCATGTAATTCCCTAATCCCCACGAATCCCACGTACGCTAAGTTCCCTAACCCCCAATCCCTAAACCCTAGACCCTAAACCCTAAACCCGAATCCTTCATACCCTAGACCCTATAAACCCTAAACTCCAACCCTGAAACCCTAAACCCTAAAACCTAGACCCTGAACCCTTTTCAAGAAAGAGTTCTGAAACCTCGTGAGGCTCAGGCTGGGCTGCGCGCAGACGCTTGCCGCGGCCGAGGCTTTTCGCGAAAGGTTTCGGGTTCGGGGTTTCGGGACTAGGGATTAGGGAAGGGTTTAGAATTAGGGATTGGGGTTCGAGGTTTAGGAATTAGGTCCGGATTGGGTTTGTTTGTAGGGATATACAGAGACATATCAGGTTTGAGTTTAGGGGTGTGGGCTTCGTCAGGAGAGCGTTTAGACTTTGGTTTATGAGTTTTGGATTGAGGAGTCAAGGTTTTGGCTTTAGGGGCTTAAACCCCTAAACGCTAAACCCTGAAGCAACCCTAAACCCTAAGCCCTTCAGGTCTTAGTGGTTCAGCTATTTAAGGTTTGGGGATGGGGCTTTAGGATCTCGGAGCGTAAAATTTAGGTGCAGGGTTTTGTGTGGTTTAGGGTTTATGCTGAAGATTTCAGGTTTTTGCTTTCTTGCGTTCTGGGAAAGAGCCGGGAGGACTTTCAGCCTTGCGCTTTCTACAAGGCTGTCTGGTGACTCCTAATTTGTTGCGCCCTAAACCCTTGACCATAACCCTTGCAGTAACCCTTAACCCTAATTTCCTGAACAATGAGCTCCCAGCCTAAGATGCTTAATCAGGCAATGCCCTAAACCCTCAACCGTCTGAACTTTCTCAAGACTCTGCGACGTGTACAAGCACAGCATCCTGCACATCCAGGGTAAGAGTAGGCTGAGTTTGGGGTTTAGGAGTTCTGGGGTTAGGATGATATTTGCACCTGCCTCTCTGGTTCAGACATCAAAACGTTGAACGAGAAGAGTGGTCGATGAGCATAAACGTGATTGGCGCGATAAGGACGGCCACCCGAAGAATACTATATGAATTTATAGTGGTTACCAGGGGTAGGGGATCTATTTGTTGGATCCTCCCTAAACCCCAAAACCCCAAACCCAAAACCCGAAACCCTAAAATGCCAAAACCCTAAAAGACCTAAACCCTAAACACCCTTATGCAACCCCTTGTGCAACCCCCTATCTAACTCCACAAAGCCTAAACCCTAAAAGGCCTAAACCCTAAGCCCCAAACCCTAAACCCTACAACCCCCTATCTAACTCCTGAGAGTCGAGGCGCGAAGCCGGGAGCCGCCACCTCCGCCCTTGGCGGCCGCGTGGCCGCAGACGGCCACGGCCTCGGCTTACGTAAACAAGGCTCCTGGCTCGGACGGTGCTATAAAGGGGTTATATAGGGGTTATAAAGGGGGTATATAGGGGTTATAAAGGGATAAGGGAAAGGAAAATGGAAACTACTATTTAGGGTTTGGGGTTTAAGTAAAGAAGGCCCCTGGCTTGGAACTACTCCTTAGGGTTTAGAGTATATTATCCCCCTATATAGGCCCTATAATGGAGAATCAAATCGAAAAGAAAATGGAAAGTGTAATGGAAACTAGGGGAATATAGTCCCCCTTAAGTAGATAGAATATGGCTGTGGGCATACTATAGTAAGATCCCCACATACCTTATATGCTATCTACTTAAGTGGGACTATAAGTTTATGCAGAGACTCAGAAGCAAGAGCCTACCGCATAGGCACCATGGCTTCTACGTACTGGGGGCAGTAGGGCAACCAAGCGTTTTAGTCTTTGGCTGGAAGGGTTCAGGCTTGAGGGTCCGGACCGTTTTGTGAAGAGCCTCGTCATAAAGTTCCATGTACTTTGCGTGCAGAAGGTGCTGTTTTTGGTGTGTGTGGGTTGGGGGGGGGGACATTTGAGAAAAGGAGCTGCAAAATCCCAATATCCAGCGTGAAAACGGGACTCTAGAATGGATTAGGAAACCTATTTGTTCAGGGTTACAAGCACCCCTAGGTCGTGCCCTTACAAGGGCTCCCTCAATGACCGAAAGCGCCCACATATTGGTTTAGGGCTTCAGGTTTAGGATTAGGGTTTAGGATTTAGGGTAGGTTTCATGAAAAGGCTTCCCAAAGCCAAGGGTACAACCTGAGCGTTAAAAACTCTGGAACCCTTGACGCTTATCTGAAGGCTAATTGCCTAGACCCGAAGCCCCAAGTCCTACACCCTAATCCCTTTCAATGTATATGTATATGTGTGTGTATGCATATACCCCAATGACTTTAAAACCCTATAAACCCTAAACCGTCGGCATACCTCCGAGGTTGTAGCTGTTGGACTTCACACAACGTCCACGATGGAGGCAAGCACCAGGGTGCTGCTTTGTAGCAACATAGGAACCAGACTATCTGAGTAGTATTTTATTAGGGGATACTATGGTACCCAATATAGAGTAAGATTATATCCTCCCTTTGGGGCATAGCATTTTATATAAGGAAAATAATCTTACTAGGTTTAACCACCCAAAAAAAACACTACTTATCTGAGCTATAGTCCAAACTCCTTAAAGGGGGTTATATAAGGGATTATATAGGGGACTACTAGAGGGGTTATGAAGCGGGATACTAGGAGTTTAGACTATGGCTCATCTGTACGGTTTAAGATGTAACGCTTAGGGTTTGGGATGTAGGGTCTAAGTCCCACCACCTTCGACACTCTGCACCCTAGGAATTGCAATGTAACTTATAGTCCCCTTAAGTAAATAGAATATCGGGTATATGGGGCTCTTATTAAAATATACCCAAAGCCATATTCTATCTACTTAAGGGGGACTATAGACTCAGAATCCTAAAGGGATCCAGCGGTCGTACCCCGATCAGGTTTCGCCAACATATGAGCCATAGTCTAAACTCCTTAAAGGGCGGTTATATAGGCGAGTATATAGGGGCCTACTATAGGGGTTATTAAGGGGGATACTAGGAGTGTAGACAGTGGCTCATATCAAAAGGATCCAAAACCCATTTCTGCTTTCTGTAACACTTCGGATTCAACCTTCATGATTCTTACGGCTCTTCTGTTTTGGTGAATTTCTCCTTCAGCCTGGTGCAAAGTTTAGTTATTTTATTTTTCATGTGATCATCTATAAGCTCTGTTTTTATCAAACCAGGCAAACTCTTTGCTCGTATTTCTTTCGCCATTTCAGGTAATAGGGGTACAAGCTAGGACCTTTGAAAATCCAAAAGGGGTGCAAGATTTCCTCCGCCAAGGTCTTGATGTTTTGGCCGAAGGGCTTGCTTCAAGCGGCCGTAGTGTTTCGAAGTAGGTTCAAAAACGGTTTAGGGTTACTATTCCAATTCCAGTTCTTGCAGGTGTAAACTTTTTTCAAGGCTACAAGTGCCAAACAGGAAAAACTTGCAACCCATGGGGCACCACCCTAAACCTTACATCCCCAACCCTAAACCCGATAGGTGGACTTTGGGACCAAACCCTCAACCCTAAACCTGGTGGTATAGGTATGTGGGGTGGGCCTTGTGGGTTGAGACTTTAAGGCTTTAGGATTTAGGTTTGAGGGTTTGGGGGCTTGGACTTAGTAGCTTTTAGAAGTCAGGGTTTAGGGATTGGGGTTTTAGGGATTAGGGTTTTAGGGATTAGGGTTTTAGGGATTAGGGTTTTAGGGCTTAGGGATCAATTAGGGTTTTGGGGGGTTAGGGTTCAAGGGTAAGGAGCGGGTTGAGGCGTTCGGGTTTAGGGTTTGCGCACAAGGCTCTGCCAGCCTCGTGAACAGCACCCCTGCTTTGACTAAGCTTATATCCCAACCCTAAGGGTCCTGTCATATACTTACCACCATAGTGGAGAATCAATGGAAAAAGAACATGGAGCATGGGATGAAAACTAGCAACTGGGGTAGTTATATGGGGGCTTACAGGTTTTTGGGAATAACTACGCTTATTATGGAGTGCGGTTTTGGGCTTAGAGTTTGGGAGTTTAGGAGTTCAGGGTCTGGGGGTTAAGGTTTGGGAATAATGCATTGGTTTTTGGAACGCTACATCAAGCGAGGGTTTTCATTATGGTTTTGGTGAGTGCATGTACGCTTTTGGTGACTGTACGTACGTACCGTTCGTTAGGAATATCTCCCAAGTTCATTGCGACCTAGACCGGAACCCTCTTAAGCCTTGATAGGGCTTAGGGTTTCGGATTTAAGCCCTGAACCCTAGACCCTAAGTCCTAAACCCTCAACCCTAATGCCTCAACTCCAAACGCATTTTGCCTTTCCCAACCTAAACCTTAAAACCGAAGCCCCAACCTGCTGTAAAGCAGGTGGTCTCAGCACTGAGGCCTGGTTTCCAGAGCTGCTTAGCGTTTAGGATTTAGGGTTTAGGGTAGGGTTTAGGATTTAGGATTTAGGGTTCAGGGTTTAGGATTGTTATGTTTTGGTGGTTTAGGGTTGTTGTGCTTCCTCTAAAGAGGGTTATTATGGGGGATAATTATACAGGGTTTAGGGTTCAGGGGATTTATAGTGGGGTTTGGAGGATATTTGAAAGCATTTTGGGGTGATATAGGGTTTCGGGCTTAGGCTGTAGGATCCCTGTCAAGGTTCAGGGTTTCGGGTTTAGGGTTTACGGTTTAGGGTTTTGGGTGTAGGGTTGAGGGTTTATACCCCCCCTATACTACCACCCCCTAGGTTGCTCCTTAATCTACCTTAATTAATTAGGCCTAATTATCAAGGGGGGAACCTAGGGAGGTAGTATAGAGGGGGGTAGTAGGGGAAACCATGATTTAAGGGCTTGTGCGCATTCAGTAGGCAGGTTTATTCACGGTCTAGGGTGAAGGATTTAAGGGTTGGGTTGAGAGAAAGTTGGTAATTAAGCAGGTTCTTAAGGGAGGTATAGGGTTTGCATAGAGATATATGGGGACATATATGTTTTTGGGTTTAAGGCCTTAAGAAAGTAATGGATTTCATATAGGTATATCGAGACATTAGGGTTTAGGATGAGGGGATTTAGGAAATGGATGAATGGTCGGCAAAACTGGATTTATTCAAGATTGTTCTCAGGCTCGTGCTCGGAAGTGTACTTACTCGATCCCTAAATGCGAGACCTCAGCCCTAAACCCTTCCGGGTTGAGGTTCGGGCTTCAGGGCGAAGCATTCTGGACTACATAAGAAGATCAGTTAGGGGGTATAGGGGGGCTCTAAAGTTATGGGTCCCTTCTTGGGACAGTTTCAGTCTGGGAAAGACAGGCTGCTGCCTCAGCAGGGCAAAAAAAAACGCGGCCGCGAAAGAAGCGGTAAGCGTGGCAGGCCGCGCATCGCCCAGCTGAAGCAAAATGCCGAACGAATAGACATCAACGGAGACATCTGCAAGCTCGACCTGGTCAGCAAACTCTCACGCGGTCAGGTTGCACGGGAACATGAATGACGGAACCACTAGACCACGAGAACAGCCAGGACTGGGTGAGCTCCTTCATCCGTCAGACGCTTCCAGCCTTCCTTGCAAAGGTCGGTTGGCCAGCCACAACCCTAAACCCTTAAACCTTGAACCCTTACCCTAGACCCGAAATATTTAAACTCTTAAACCATAAGCCCTGCATGGGAAGCGACCTCCAGCAGAAGAAGAAGAAGAGATCAACGACGGAACCCAAGATTAAGTGAAACGTTTTAGGCTTTAGGGTTTTGTGGTTTTGGGCTTTAGCTAGGGTGTTGGGGTTTGGGGAATTGGGGTTTAGGGCCGAAGAAGAACAAGTAGAATCTTTCTCAGCCATGCCTGTGTGAAATCAAGAACAGGGAGGAGTATGCAGAATGGGGATGCTAAAGTCCTCAATGTGCGGGTGATGTAGAGGCCTGACAACATAGGAAAAGGTTTTGTGGCATAGGGTTTAGGGTCTAGGACAATCTCAGGATTACAAGGGAAGAGTACCTAAGTTGCATTTTCGCTCAGAAGAATCTAACAACCCATCCAAAAGTCGAAATCCTAACAGCACTTCCTTGTTCCAGCGTCTTTTACGTGTTTTTTGCTTTAACCAATCAGAAAACTACTCAGAGAAAGATTCTCTGCCTGGCCTCTCTTCAACCCCAAACCCTAGGCCCTCATCACTAGATCCCAAGGCTTGAACTCCTACATCGGAAACTCTCTGCCTCATGTTGTCCCAAGTCACTCCTGGAGGTCCGTTGCGCCTACAACCAACTTAGCTACTCTACCTTTAAAGGTTTTAGCGTGTAGGAAAACCCTTACAAAACCGAATGGGTTAACCCGAACATGATACTTGGAGATGCGGGGAATAGTGAATGTATACTTGTGTGTATGGCACATCTATAAAAAGAAAAAGCCAGTGCTCGAATGCGGCACCCGTTTTTTGTTTTAATACAAGTAGAAGCAGGTCATGATACCCTAAGCCTTATACTTATGATTTTCAAGACCTTACGATCCCTTCTAGGGCAGCCCGTTTATTTCACTTCAGGCTATGGTAACCTTGAACCTCCAAGTATCCTTGTCCGAGGGACTCAGTGATTGAAGCCTGGGGACGCGGTGGCGCAGGAGGTAGCGATTAGCGAGTTGAGGGTTTAGAGCTTATAAGAGTTTAGACTCCAGGACTTTCAAGGATTGAGGGTTTATATACGGACTCAGGATTTACGCTTTAGCAGGGCTTAGGCTGTAGCGCTTATTAGGATCCGAGGCGTCAGCTCGGCCGATGGCGATTTTGGGTTTAGGGCTTAAATCCCTAAATCCCGGTTTAAGGTTGAGGGCTCATAAGGGCTGAAACTGTGGCTGGACAGGTGGGACTTGCAGCTTCTTAGCAGCAACAGCAGGTTTAGGGTTTGGAGTAAGTGGTGGCCTAACAAAAGGATTAGCCCAACCACTATAATAAGGACCCTACAGCTGTCATATAGCCAGAATGGGGTCCTAATTTAAGGGTTCGGGCAACTAAAACTGTCTGATTGTAGTAATTGTTCTTTTTGTGCCTTTTTTAAAAGCAATGGTTTGTTGTATTGTCACAATGAAGTAGAGAGCAGTCTTAACAGATAGGACGTTCACAAAATGGCAAGATAGATCTTACATAATCTCTCAGGGGTGAGAAGCCCTTGTTGCTGAGAAAGCACCAGTCCTCGACCCTAAACCCTCATCCCCAATTCCTTGTCTCGGATCCCTCATCCCTAATCCCAAAACCAAGGCGGCTGAGAGATATGCGATGCATTCAACACCCTGGCCCCTAAACCAGGGTTTATGGGCTTAGGGTTTTAAGCCTGTAGTGCTTCAACAGAAGGACTTAAATCCGCAATCAGGGCCCTAAACCCCTAAACCCTAAACCCCCAACCCTAAAATCCTAAACCCCAAACCCCTGAACCCCAAGCCTTATAATCCTAAACCTTAAACCCTAAACCCTAAATCCTAAACCCTAATCATTCAACCCTAAACCCTAAATCCTAATCATTCAGTTCGGCTACGTAGCCACTGAGATGCCATTGGGTTAAGATTCCCTATGATTCTCTAGTCTAAACTCCTTAAAGGGGGGTTATATAGGGGAATATTTAGGGTTTTGGGATTAGGGTTTAGGGTTTAGGGTCTGAGCTCCTTAAAAGAGGTTATTAGGGGGGATACTAGGAGTTTAGACTATAGGTCATATGATTCTCCACCCTCAACCGTATAGAAAGGGGCTCATGTGTACCCCCTACTTGGAGGGTCAGCGGGACTTAGTAAGGAGGTGAATAACCTCTTTAACCCATACAGTAACCCTAGCTATCCCCACAACTTACCTACTTGCAAACCCCCTAAACCTTAACCCCACACCTAGACCCTAAGCCCGTTGTTACGTCGGCACCTAGACTAAGGCTTTCTTTTCTCCGGTTGGGTTCTATCTGCTTAAGGGGGGCCTTCAACCTTACAGCCTACCACAACCAGGTTCGGGTTTGGGGCTTAGCGAAGAAAGATCCTGCATTCAGCGGTTTCGAGATGTGTGAGATTTGGGTCGCTGAGGTGGAGACTAAACGTCCGTAATAATAGCCCCCCCCAATGTACATTGGTATAGTTAGGTGTTGGTATGGGGAGGAAATTAGAGATGTGGCACGTGGTGAGGGTCAGGGGGGGCTTAGGGTCTTGAACCCTAAGCCGTAAGGCCAAAACCATAAACCCCGAAAGACCTAGGGATAGGAGTATGAGGTCTCCCTTCAGGATTTCTTATTCATAACCCTAATATATCCCCTATATAGTATAGCAGTTTCCATTTTATGTTCCATTATCCCAAATATAACCCCAATATATACCCTATATAACCCCTATAATCCCTAAACCTAAACCCCTGTGAGATATGTCTTCTCCCAACCCAGCCGAAGCACCGAGCATCAGAGTAGATTGAGATCATCCATGAAGAAAAATCTTGTCCTAGATCCTGAATCCTTTTGGTTTCGGATTTTTCTCCGAAAAACGACTTCTTGCGAAAAACGACTTTTTGCGAAAAGTGATTTTTTGTCCAACAAACGACTTTTTGCGAAGAGCGACTTTTTGCAAAAAGCTACTTTTCTCGGCATTTTCCCGCTATATACAAAATACGCCCCACAGGACAGCTTAGCCCTCAGGGAGGCCCTAGAACCTAAGCCGTAAAGCAGAAACTCAAAGGCCCTAAAGCCCTAAACCCTCAACCATAAGCCTTAAACCTAAACCAACACGTTTCAGGTGCGCCCTTCAAAGTGGAGTACGCGGGTCACCCGTGCCCGTCGCACTCAGGGAGACTTGGCTCCTTTCCAGGCTTCGGGCCGGGGTTTAGGGTTGAGGACTTGCGGTTCTGGAGTTAGAGTTTGCCATTTTACGGGACCCTTAAAGGCAAGCCTAAATCCTGAAGGGTGTCAGGCTTCCCGGGCCTTTCAATGAGGTTATAAGGATACATAGGGCTAACGCTGGGGGTCTCTCACGGGACGCCTGGATGGAATTTCAGCTGTGGCTGCATGAACAGCGAGAGTACGGCATTATTTTTGTCCAGGAAACGCACTGGAGACTCTCGTCACAGTTCGCCTGCCGCACTACCACGCCATGCACTCAGGCACAAATGAGCACCGGCACCAGGGTTGCCTGACCCTAGTGCACAAGCGTTGTTGCAGCGCGTGCACCAATGGGGGGCCATCTCCTGCATGTCAGAATTCCCTACAAGAAACGCCATGTAGACCTCATCAATACCAGTATTGCTGGTCCTCGACAGGCAACTACGAACAGCTCCTGGCAGAGAGGGAAAAGCTCTGGCGCAAGAGGGTCTCTTAGGCCAGATTCCAATCCGCAACACACTGGTGCTAGGCGGCGACCTCAACACTCAACACCCCGTGCAGCTCTCAGGGTGACTGCGCAGGCCCTGGGGTTCTTGCCAGCAAGCATCCGCCTCCTGATCCGAGAAGAGGTCATGACAGAGAATCATGTGGAAGATCAAGCTGCTCAATCCATCTATGTAGGTGTTAGGAGTTAAGGGTTTTATTTAGGGATTTATAGGGTTTAGGGTTTTGGGTTTTATGTAGGGATTTATAGGGTTTAGGGTGGGTTTAGGGTTTAGGGGTTAGGAGTTGGGGTGTCAGGGGGGCCTACTTCAGCAATCCAATCCTTCCTCCCCTACAACCCTAAAGCCTAACAACCAGCCTCCCTTGATGGAGCGGCCTCGAAACTGCTGTAGAGTTGTTGAAGGCTTGGTGGGGGTTGGATCAGGCTTCTGAGGGGTCTAAGGTTTAGGGGTCAACCAAAAGGTGTGGGTTAGGGGTGAGAGTTGAAGGTTTAGGAGTTAGAGTTTAGAGTTTAGGGTTTGCCGCACGGCTTAGGGTAAGTCGCCTATACAGTCCAGATTTGTGCAATTAACCGCCATCATCCTTACATACTCCCCAGGATCCCTCTGAAGCCAACCTGGAACACTAAACTCACCAACCCTTGGCAACGCCAATTTTCATATATCCTTCACAGAAGGGCAGCCTTTACTCCATACATGGGGTTATGTCGGGAGTCTAGGGTTCTATGGGCTCATATAGGTTTTAGGAGTTTAGGGGTTAGCGCTTAATGTTTAGGGCTTAGGATTTAGGGTTCGGGGTTTATTAAGCGTACTCAACAAGCCGTCCGTCCCAAACCTACAAATTCCATTCGGCAGTTCGCTAATGTGGCTTCTACATGACCTTTGACGGAAACAACCATATGGGTTTAGGGTAGGATTCAGGGGTATACCACAATGGGACAACATCTATGCCCCCAGGGCTACACTGTGTTGAGAAGCAGTTGCGGATTTAGGGTTGATATAGCCCACTCTGATCCCTACATACACTACAGGGAGCCCCGAAGCGAAGGCCTTAACCGCCAGCCATACACCCCAAATTGAAAATACCCCAGACCCTGCACCCGAAGCCCTAAACCCCTGCGACCCTACACCCCCCCAACCCTAAATGTTCACACTCAAAACCTGGGCCCTAGATTTTAAACTTGTATGTACCCCTAAACATCTCTGTATATCCCCATATCTCCTTGCAACCCTAAGCCCTAAACTGCCCCTAACTCGGAATGCGCATGCTTAAATATGGAGCCCTGGACTCGCCCTAGACCTTAAACCCCAAACCTTGAACCCTAAGCCCTAAACATTAGGCCCCAAACCCCAAACCCTGAACTCCTAAATCCTTTCTGAGCCTATAGAACCTAAACTCCCTGCATAACCCCAATGTATTCATTTACAGGGATCCTGAACCCTAAACCCGAAAGACCGGGGCCAAGGAGTGAACATCATTGCGCCATGCGCTGCGAGCTGCTGGGTACTTCAGCTTACCTTTGAAAGGTGTCTAGGGTTTCGGGGTCGTAGGTTTTAGGGTTAGGGGTTACAGGGATTTGAAGTTTAGGGTTTGGGGGTTACAGGGATTTGCGTTTAGGGTCTTAGGGTTTAGGGTTGAGCTTTGGCAGACGCGGCCTCTAGGGCTTTGCCATCGGCGCTTTGAGGCGTAGGATTGAGCGCCTTAGGGTCTTCAGGGTTTGAAGTTTTTTGATGCTTTTAGGCCGTAATCCCTAAGCCCTCCTTAACCCTAAATGTTGTTTTTTTTGTTTGAGGGCTTTGGCTTAGGGCTTTCGGGGGTTCAAAGGGTTTTGGGGTTTTGGGTTGTAGGCTTCTGGGGTTGCAGGAAAACCCCAACCCTAAACCCTAATCCCGAAACCTTAGGCTATGGGAAGCCTACTACAGGTGAGTAGTTGGCAGGTGGATCGTCTACCACTCCTGTAAGCTGTGGGGTTTAATGTAAGGGTTTAGGGCTTAGGGTTAGTAGGTAATGAGGGAATATGTCATATAGGGATTATGAAGGGATTATATTCCCTTATTCCATACCTTTTAGTAACATTCTTTCTGCAACGGAGTGAACGTTATCATTCCTCTGCAACGTGTATGGGCGTGCGAAGCTTTACTTACAGGGTGTCCGGAAGGCCTTTTGAAAGAGACTGCCGCCAGTGAGACTGGCGACACAGGCCGCGCAGGCCGGTGGGACCACACGAGGTGTTCGGCCCGTCGGATGCTCAGCTGCGCAAAGAGCTCCGCACTTTGGCCATGGTGAGAAGATCAGAAACAAGGCGATGACCCACGCTAGCGTCAAGGAAAAGCCAGTAAAGAAGATCACGGGGCTGCGGAACAGGACGAGCAGTTGAATCAGATGGTCACACGCGATGGTGATCGATACCACCGGGACTTCTTTTCTGCCTCCGACCCCATATGAGCCATAGTCTAAACTCCTTAAAGGGGGTTATATAGGGGATCATATAGGGGACTACTATAGGGCCTATTAAGGGGAATACTAGGAGTTTAGACTATGGCTCATATAGTTATGGGCAACCACTCCCCTCTCTAAAAGAACATGTGTTTAGAGCAGACATCTTCATATTTCTATGTATCCATATACAGTATCCCCTTCAAGGAGCCCAAATGCCCAGCTCCTGTGTATATGAATGGTGTATAAACCCTAAGGCCTAAACCCTAAAACCCTAAACCCAAAATCCTATGAGCCCAATCCTTTATGACCCATTATAGTAGTTTCCATTTTCTTTTCCATTATCCCTATATAACCCCTATATAACCAGAACCCTAAACCTTCAATCCTTGATCCCCGCTCCCCAGGACTTTGCGATGCGGCCGCGGACGCTGCAGATCCCTTGGCAGCGCTTTGCCAGCCTGAAGAGATTTTAGGGGTTTAGGGTTTAAGGTTTAGGGTTTAAGGGTTTAAGGATTTAGGGTGTAGGGTCTAGGATTTAGTGTTTAGGTATCAGGGATCAGATTTAGGGTTGAGGGGTGCAGGGTTTAGGGTTTAGCGAGCATGGGAAATGGAAAGCCGACTGGCAAAGAACTTGGAAAACCAAATGAAGCTGGGCCTGTATAGAGGCCATAAAGGAATCTGTCTATACAAGTTTTTATACACACAGGAGTTGGGGCTTTAGGGGTTTCGGATTTCCCTTAGGGGATATAGGGATGTTTCGGGATTCAGGGTTGAGAGTTTGGAATCTATACAGTATAGGGAATTATAGGGTTTAGGGGTTTAGAGCCTGTAGGGCTTTGGAGATTCAGATGGTAAGGGAAGGGAGAGTGATATGGAAGCTTGATCCGCATACATGGTTCCTAAACTAACATGGAAACCCATACAGCCCAATTCAGAAATGACGAGTAGTATTTATAAGGCCCTTTGGGTTTCCATGTCAGTTTCCGGAAGGGTAGCGTTTTTAGGGTTGCTAGGGATGTACTGTAGTGGTCTCCATTCGAATTACATCCTTGGCATACACCTATACTAAAGTCATAGTTAAGCCTGAAGCCCCGAATCTCCGAATCTGGACAGAGCCATGTGACCTGCATGCGTATGCAAGAGCCTGCATGAGTTAGCCCGGCTCCTGTAAACGAACCCTTGGTTTGTTGCAAGCGGGAACTGATTAAGCTACAGAAGAACTCAGCGCAAGGCTTGTGCGGCAACCAAAACGCCCCTTTGGGGAAAAAAAAGCTCTGCACTCTAAAAAGAAACCCCAACCCCAAAACCCACCTAGCACCCTAAAACCCGAAAGCCCTAAACCCTAAACCGCGTCAGGAATTCGTTTTGGGCGCCGTGGACGTGGCAAAGTTCGTAGAACGCTCCTAAGCTCAGCAAACTTTGGGCTCAAGGTAAAGGGCATTTAGGGGTGTGAGGTTTAGGAGTTTAGGGTTTAGGGTGTAAGGTTTAGGGGGTCAAGGATGTAGGGTTTTCGGGTTTCAGGTTTGGGTGTTCGGCTTCGGGTTTAGGGGATTTAGGTTCAGGGGTCTAGTGCTAAGAGTTTCATGTGTTGGGTTCAGAGGTTGAGGGAGTTCAGGGTTTAGGGTTCAGAGTTTAGGGTGTAGCAGTTTGGGGTTCTGGGTCCAGGGACTTGGGTTTTGAACATATTGTGTATACAGGGTATCTGGACAGATACAAGATTTAGAGGGATAGCTGCGGCGGGACCAGAGAGGTAAGGCACATTTCTGAGATTTCGGGGTTTAGGGCTCTTGGTTTTGGATTAGGGGGTTTCGGATCGAGGGTTCGAACCCGAAAACCCTAAACCCGTCCGGCCTTAGAGTGTAGGGTTGAACATTTAGGGTATAGGGATGTACAGTAGAGGTTAAGGGTTTGGGGGCTGAGGGCTCAGAGGTTTAGAGTCTAGAGTTTGGGGTGTTAGGGTGGAGGGTTCAGCGGATTCTGGGTTGAGGGTCTGAGATGTTGGGTTCGTGGGTCGGGAGCCTCGACCGTAAATCCCTAACTTGAGTGAAGCCTTACACGTAAACCCCTGAGCCCTAACCCTGACTTGAAACCAGCTGGGGGGGGAGGGGGGGGGGTGATGAGGATTTCGCAGGCCCCCATGCAGTCTTACCCTCCCCCAAACTTACATGGAACCTTCTCCAAGGACTTAGATCTTTATAGTGCGCCTTTTCAGGTCCTACGTTAGTTTGACAGAGGGTACATGCGAAACGCTGTAAACGGACTTGCAACGTTTTCTGAAGCTAGTCTTTGGGAGAAGGCCCCGGTATCGTTGCAGGAGCCACATTTAGCTCCTAAGCACCGGCGCTATCCCTTCCCCTATTTGCAGGTCCCTTATGTACAGGATGAAACACCACCCCTCACCCTGTACTGAAACATACTACTTATAGCAAGCTGCATAGTATACTGACCATATGCCATATGCAGTCAACAGGGGGGTGTTTGATATCAGGGGAGAGATTAATCAACTACGCCTGGGCCCCATGCCTCCCGATTGGCATTTGGGTGAAATGGCTGCTAAACCTCGCATCTACCTTTGCGACCTTGGCAAGCGCGCTTTGCGGACGCACCATGCCTGCAGCAGCAAGGGATTCTGCAAGAGCCTCATGCTCGCAGATGTTGATTCTCTTCAGCACCAACATACATGTAGGATAGAAGCAGTCTGCCCAAGGCACGCTTCGTGAGTGACAGAGCGCGTGGGCCTAGTGCGACAGCGGAGCAAGCGCGGATTGCCGGGACGCGGAAGTGATGGCCTGGGAGTTATTAAGGGATCCTTTACAGTGGGCTATGAACCCCAATGACACCACGAATCTATGAGACGCACCTGCTTCACCGAACACCCTCCAGAAATCACCGAGAGTTAAGAGAGAGTCTTGTCTTGCTCCCACAAACTCCATACACTCCTCACCCAAAAAATTGCTAAACTCTGTAAACTTGTCTGGGAGAAAAATTTTGGGGAGTTCGGGTGGTCTCCCAAACTCCCTAAACACCCTGCACCAAACGATCAGATGCAGGACCCGCACCAAAATGCTCTCCCCAAAGTACTGCTCGAGTCGAAACCACAGGGCTTATGCCTCAGCAGGATCCACAAGGACGCCCCGTATACTTTCCCGAGAACGTCTGCGAATCAAGGTTTTCGTGTGCAACAAGAGATCCATACGTTTGGACATGTACAACGAATCCGGTCACGAAGCACACGGCTGCACAGCAGCCAATCCAAAACGCAGAATGCAGGATTCCAGGATTTTCGTGTTGTCTTTAGCCAAAATTTATAAGGGATGTATATAGACCAAAAACCATTCCAAAACCAGGCATCTAGGATTCCACGACTGTCATATTGAATCGAATTAGTTTTAATAAGGGATTTATATGGACCAGGATCACATCCAAAATGAGTAGCCAAGACTCCAATATTCCTATGTTAATCTATTGTAATGTTCAATCCAGGATTTCCGTATTGAATCTAATTTATTTTAATAAAGGATTTATATAGACCAGCAGCCAATCCAAAACCCAGAATGCAGCATTCCAGGA
This sequence comes from Symbiodinium pilosum, assembly GCA_905231905.1. Taxonomy (NCBI): domain Eukaryota; class Dinophyceae; order Suessiales; family Symbiodiniaceae; genus Symbiodinium; species Symbiodinium pilosum. The sequence goes on along the minus strand of CAJNIZ010000059.1, from coordinate 119,005 downwards.
TTTTCGTGTTAT
>CAJNIZ010000059.1:99608-118975 GCA_905231905.1 Symbiodinium pilosum | reverse complement strand
TTTATAAGGGATGTATTTAGACAAATCCCCAAAATCAGGAATCTAGGATTCCAGGATTTTCGTATTAAATCTAATCAATTTGAAGAAGGGATTTATATGGACCAGGACCACATCCAAAATCAGTAGTCCAGCACTCCNNCTCCAGGATTCCCATATTAATATATTCAATCCAGGATTTCTGTAGTACTAATTTGAATTATTTCCAATTGCAATTCGTATTGCTTTCAATCAGATGGACAACCATGAATCCTGGATTCCAGGATCCCTCGACTCAACGAAGTGGCTACATAGATGTACATAACTTAAATTGAAATACGATGTTTCATGAAAAACGCCTTTTCGGTGGATCATGGGGGGGGTGTGAGCATATATATACATATATGTTGTATATATACATACATACGGAAATACTAACATACCGGGATGTAGTTCTTCAGGAATGTGTATGAAAAGTGTGGGAGGGGTTGAAGGATTCGAGCGCAGTTTCGGGTTTAGCGCTTGGCTTGGGGATTGGGATTTGCGTCTAGGGTATCCGGGTTTTAATGAGTATATTAAAGGCTTAGGGATTGGGGTTTAGGGTATCTTGGGTTTAGGAGTTAAGGACCTGCTGTGGCTCAAACAAGAGGAGCTAAGGTGAGCGCATTCATAAGAGACACAGCCAATATTTCCTACATTTCGTGGACAGGTGTTCCTTATTAAGGACTATGTTTCAGACTTTTCCAAGATACAAGAAGCACCCCTATGTCCATGACCTCCTGCTGGTTTCACGTTGTATCTTCCCAGCTTTTGCACGAAGCTGAGGTCCCTCTTGCTGCAAAGCCACGACCAGTGGCTGATCCACTCGTACTTGCGTGCGTGGGCCTCAGTTCACTACCTCGCGTGCCATCTCGTTTTGATTCGAACCTCCGAACCAGGATTTTGCCATGTCGACACGTATTGAGATTTGCATGTATGCAATATCAATATCCACTATCTGCGATCTTTCGCAATCTCGCGTTAACTGCGGCCTTATCTCGTTGCCCAAATAATGCTAGCAAGACCCCGTATTACCATGTCCGCCACAGAACGTCAGAGCCCACTCCTATTTCCCACCAAGACTATGACGACTCGCAGCACCAATGCTAGCACTCCGATGATTGTTACTAGGTCTAGTACCAGTACCCGTGCCAGTCCCATTGCTAGTGCTAGTGCTGGTGCTAGAGTACTAGTACTAGCACTAGCGCTAGTACTACACTGCTCCAGCTCCTGCTGCCACTGCTCCTGCTCCAGATCCTGCTGCTGCTACTGCTCCTGCTACTGCTGCTGCTCCTGCTCCCGCTCCCGCTCCTGCTCCTTCCTGCGCCTGCTGTTGCTGCTGCTGCTGCTGCTGCTGCTCCTGCTCCTGCTCCTGCTGCGGCTGATGCTGCTCCTTCTCCTGCTGCTGCTCCTGCTGCTGTTGCTGCTGCTGCTGCTCCTGCTATTGCTGCCGCTACTGCTACCTTTACTTCTACTATGCTACTGCTTCTGCTGCTGTTGCTCTTGTCAGTGCTGCTACAGCATGCAGATACGTCTAGCATGTGCTCGAACGAGATCCCCGAATCCAGCAGTAAGGATGTGTGTCCATGAGCCGAGTACTAATGAACTTTCTCCGTTTTCTAAGTCCCTTCGAAGAGTTCCCAAACCCCAAACCCAAACCTTGTCCCCGTCAGAATGCCAATTGCTACAGGATGTCGACGTTTACTTCGACAGGAGCCAATCGGAGGCACGGTGTGATTTCAGTCTGCGCCTTGAGAGAGTTGCATCGAATATGTCTCTCATGTATGTGTATAGTTTCCCTTTACGTAGGGCTGCGCACGCAAGTTTGAGTCCCGACTACTTGTGATAGTGCGCCTCTTGGGTCCTTGACGAAAATGGCACTACTAAGAAGCCGCATGTGTGTGCAAAGCTACACAACCCTCTGCATGCATATTTCTGTACACATGCATGTGCATGTATGTATATATGTATACATATACTTCATGCATCTATATACTTATATACATAACATATGCAGACACCCATACACATCGATTATAAGTATCCAACACGTACATATGTACATGTGTTTAGTCTGTATATATATATATATTCAAATATGCTCGCCACCCCCACTCCCCATGACAGCATGCGATATGGACAAAATGTGCTTCCAGAAATTCTTGTATGTAAGAATAATTGAAAAGAACGCGCTATTACTACAACAAGATTCAGAAGCTCGTGTGAGGGTTGGCCAACAACCAATCGGTTACCAAACCTCACGCAGTATTTGTGTCCACGTATATATGTATATACATGTGATTTAATCCTGTGTGTATATGCGCAATGTGGAAACACATCTGCAGTGGGTGTGTGTGTGTGTGTGTCTCTACAAGCCGCTCCCCAAGCTCATCACATTCACGCATCCGTTCATCCATCCATAGCTGCATACAAAACAGCAACGACATGAAGTAATGCATACACACACACACATGTACGTACATACACATGTACATGCAACCCATACAGACCAAAGAACGCTTCTAGTCTGGCAGAGTCTAAAACCACCGCAAAAAACTCGACAATCGCCCTAAGATAACTTTTAACTTTACCTCCCGAAGAAACAGTAAACAAATGTAATTCTGCAAGGGTACCAAGTTCAGAATAGTTATACAGAAAACAGCAAGCTTATGAAGCTGGGCAACACCTCTCTGCAGGCCCCCCGCTCATCAGAGGCGCGATGAATCACGTTGGCAACCCGGGTTTCAGCCCACGGTTGACGTCTAAGTTGCACTCACTCGGCAATTGGGCTGTTCGTGAAAGACACCAACTGTACCAACAACCTATCCTCATAAAGCCTCTCAAGCCTTAAACCCCTCAACCCTTATCGCTAAAAGACGCCAGGTTTTTCTGCTGGTGCTAACAGACACGGACAGACACAGACAGACTGTCATGCATAGACACATACGTACATACAGAATACGGATGATGAATATCAGAATCTTCAGGTCTTGTATGCTCAGCTTATCTGTAAACACTCTAAACTCTAAGCCCAACTCCCCTTCTTGAGGGGCTTTCCGGGGCTTTGGGTGCATGGTGCAGGGTTTTCAGCTGGATCTTCGCATGTGTAGCTCCTTGCAGGTATAGATGTTGCAAATTTCAACCTCACTGGTGCTCCCCAAACCCAAGCAGGCCGACTTGAACGCAAACCAGGAAGGTGTTGTTAATTGCAGGAGCTTCATGGGACTGTGGCGGTTAATGAGGGGTCTTCGTTAAGTGCAGGATTTTGGGGTTCTTGCCCACTGGGCCGCAGGACCACCATCGCCGAGGACCCATGCAGGAGCGCCCGCAGCCTTGGAGACAGGAGTTGTCTTTGATTGTGGCCGCCCCAGTTTGGATGCAGGATGGGGGGCGCCCTGATAAAATTTTATACAGTGGTCTGAGTTGTCTCCGGTTCCTTAATATAATAGTTCCAGGCTCCTATATTTAACCATAAACTATGTACCGACTGCAAAGCAGCCTTTGGGCCCGCATAGCTTGCAATGGAGGATTTGGAAGCTGCCAAACTCCTGCGAAACACCGAAACGACCCTGAAGCCGAATAGTAATCATAACCCGAAGCCCCTAAACCTTAAACCCTACTTACAGTCGCTATATTCTGTAGCAGCCCTTTTAAGGCCTTCGTCTAAGCGTATACTATGCGGATACATGAACCTGACACAGACTTTGGGTTCTGGTCTCCAAACATCATGGGCTTCCCCCAGGCTAAAGAGCAAGTATGAAACCGGAACATTGCCCAACATACAAGCCCTGTATAAGATTCGCCCTGTCAGACCCTCCGCTCTTAGCCCGGGCGGAGCCTCAATCCTGAAACTTCACTTAAACCCACCCGCAGTAAATCCTTACACTCAAGACCGTTCACCACTCCTACCCTCCTACTCTCCTGCTCTCCTGCTCTCCTACTCTCCTACTCTCCCTGCTCTCCTACTCTCCTGCTCTCCTGCTCTCCTGCTCTCCTGCTCTTCTACTCTCCTACTCTCCTACTCTCCTACTCTCCTACTCTCCTACTGCTACTACTCCTCCTCCTCCTCCTTCTACTACTACTACTACCACTACTACTACTACTACTACTACTACTACTATTGTTATTTCAAAAAGTAATTGCAACACTGGTAGAGTTAGCATCTAGACCCCCTCCCCCCTGCCTCAGACCAAGGCCGAAGCAGAGAAGACAGCCGCTGCATCTGCCGCTGCAGCACAGTACCTCTTGCACAGTTTTGGGGTTTAGGTGTTAGGGTTCAGGGCTTAGGGTTTTGGGTTCAGAGTTTAGGCTTCAGAGTTCAGGGTTCGCTGTGGTGAGGGCTGTGTCCGTTCTGCTTCTGCAAGTACTCTATATGCGGAGCCTGTCCACAGAATTAATTTACATAAGCCAACCGACGGCTAAACCCTAAACCCAAAACCCGAAGCCCTAAACCATTGGCCCTCAACCTCAATTAGCCTTCGACAATGAAAGAATGCATGCAAACATAGATTATTGAAGACTGACGGAACTTGGAATACTGATGATTACCAGTATTATTGTTACTATCATGACCAGTATTATCCCCACCTTGGAACCATCATAACAGTAGACCCCTTTTTAACGGAACCTTCCATGAGTTCCAATGAGGGTTTCGGGTCTGGGGTGTACCTATATGGGGGATACTTACCCAAGCCATAAGAGGCAAGTCTTACTCTAGACACCCTACCTTTTCTACGACATAGGCACTTAGGACCCCTTGGGACCGGTACCTCTTTGGGCTTAAGCGAGAGGTAAGTCCATACTGCCTCGGCACTTGAACCCTTCAGCTTTTCAAGGTGGGAACCCCGCATTTCATGGTTTATGGTTTAGGGCCCGGTCTATATAAATCCCTTATTAAAANNATATTGGAGTCCTGGCTATTCATTTTGGATGTGATCCTGGTCCATATAAATCCCTTAGTATAACTAATGAAGTTTAGTAAGAAATTGGTAGAGTCTTAGATTCCTGATTTTGGACGGATTCACAAAAAAAATAGGAAATCCAAAAATCCAAAAATCCAACTTTTTTTGGAACTATGGTGGCTCCTGAAAAAGTTGGATTTTTTGGTTTTCCTAGGAAAAAGTTGGCTTTTCTTTGACAAAACCAACGGTTTCCAATGAAAAATTGATTTTTGTAAAGCCTGAGCCCTGAAAACCAACTTTTTCCTAGGAAAAAGTTTGTTTTTTAAAGAAAACCAACTTTTTCCTAGGAAAACCAAAAAATCCAACTTTTTCAGGAGCCACCATAGTTCCAAAAAAAGTTGGCTTTTTGGATTTTTGGTTTTAGTGCTGTTGGTGCTTTCTCTGCTTCGGTGCTATTTACGTATTTATTTAATAAGAATGTTATATTAGCCATAATCCAGGTGGAAACCAGAAATCCAGGAGTCCAGAATTGTAATATCAAATGTATATAGATTTAACGAAGACTTGTAATGGACCAGAATTAAATATACAACTAGGAGACCAGAATCCAGTTCAAAACCAACAGTCAATAATCGAATTCATTTCAAAGAAATTAAATAAGGAATTTGTATGGATAGAATACAATTCAATCCGAAATTGGGGGGGTGTCCAAAATCCGATCATGCAAAAATGCTGGTTTTTATTGGTATTTACAGTGCTTTCAGGGGGTCGGTGGATCATGGGGGGGGTGTCCATATATATATATATATATACATACATGTTTCACTCTCTCCCCCCTACACATGTGTACGTAAGTCCCTATGATCCCCTGAAGCCTCCCTGTTAACCACAAATACCCTAAGCCTTATATGAACCCTAAACCTCTAAAGCCTAGATACACCAAATACCCCAGACCCGAAATCCTATAGATCCCTATAAGCCATAGTTTCCATGTCATCTTCTATGTCCTTTTCCATTCGACGTTCCATCCCCTAGAAACAGGACCCTATAGCCCTATATACCCTATTGTGGCCCGTTGGGCCACAGTGGCAGCCTCCCTAACCCTGGGCACCTGGCCTTTTCCTCGGCTTGAGCCATCGAGTCGATGGCGGTTCTGCTTCTCGCGCGTGTCTCCTTGCGCAGGGCTTCGGGAATGGGACCTTTAAGGCTTTACACCGGTCCAAACTTCTATTCCCGAAGCACTAAAAAGAAGGAGGATTCAGATCTCCGCTCACGTTCAAGAGCCTTTTTGTGAAGGGCGTGGCCCTCCTCGACAACAGCCCACAAACCCGTACGGATAACATGACGTAAGTAATCACCAGGATGGCTCTTAGTGAGTGGATCCGAGATCATGGATCGAGTATCGATCCAGCGAATCTTTCCACAGGTGTCTGCCAGATCACTTTTGATGATCGACAGGTCAATGGCTGTTCGCTTGTCACTGGCATACGCCACTGTACTGGCGCATTTGCTCAGAGCGTCGTACAAACTTTTGGAATCAACGGCAGCAAAGAATGGAAGCTTGCTGGTTTCTCGCCCCCAATCTGCAAGGCTGAGCATGCCATGAAAGGCTTCAAGAAAAAGCAAACGGTGCCAGTGCACTGCACCGAGTCCGGCGGCCAGGGTGTCTACAGTCTTGCGCTTCAGCCTGTAACTACGCCACGAAGCCACCGTGGTCATGGAAGGCTCTTCAGAATGGGCAAGCTTAGCGTCATGATAAATTACAATCTGGCCTGCCTGACTGCACAAATTCTGAAGCTGTACAAGACTTCCGTGAACCTTGGAAGCGGGAACACCTTCTTGGCTGGAAGCAGCTTTAAGGAAAACAGTCCTACCAAACCAGACTTCCTCCCTTAGAACCCTGATCCCCTTTTGGTCACACCACTGGTCCTTGACCGTCTCGGTGTGCAGAATCTTGCCGTGGTCGTTGTAGATCTCGGTGCGACGTTCTGGTAGTAGGAGATGAAGATCTGGTCCTTGAGGTGAGGCTCCAGGATGGAAAGTGGTCCTTCGAGGAGAGACGTGGTGGCGGATCCACTCCGCTTCGATTTCTTCCCAGTAGTCGTCAGAACTGTCCTCGAGCCAAAGCTTGTCCTTGGAGTTGCCCCAGGAAGCATCAGTGACCACGGAGACCCGAAGCTGATCCCAGGGGATGGGCATCACACGAATGCCAAGATCGGCATTCTTGATAGCCTCAGCAGCGATCTTGTTGCCCTCGATGAGGTCAGCAACTCGTGGTTCTGGAAAGGCTTGCTGTAGGAGTGCGACTCTGCCTGCAAGGTCGCAGCGTGTCTCCTTTGACAGCCAAGAAAGAACACCAAGTTGACTACGAAGTTGTTCGATCTCTGCGGCTGTGCACTTCGAGTAGCGCTGTTGCTTGCGCTTGCGAGCGATCTGGTTGATGATCATTTTGTCCTTGACATAGAACGCTTGGCGAATGCTGATGGAGCCATCAAGTTCCAACTTGATGTCTTTTCCAGTGAACCTGCCCTGGCCCTTTTGGTTCTTGCCCAGCTTGTACTCGGTGGCAATCTTTTCAATAATGGCCCAGTGGTCGTCGTCCCCGCCATGGATCATGTCGTCCGTGGCAAGGCCGATGATGCCCTTGAGCTGCTTGGACTACTTGGCAGTCGTCTCCTTGAGGTAGAACACGCAGGGATCAAATTGACTGACCTGGTAGCCGAAGTACTGGGTGAGCCTCCGAGTTAGGTGTTGGAACCATGCATATGGCCCGTCCGTCAGGCCATAGCAAGTCTTAAGAAGTCGCAAGACCTGGTTGCGATGAGCACCTGGGATTCCTTCAGGAGGTTGGCGGCAGTACAGCTCTCTAGCAGTCTTGTCTCCACAATGGAAAGCTTGAGTAAAATCAAGAAAACCAGGAATCCAGGACATGCTTGCAAGAACTTGAGCTACGAAAACCACCGAGTCCCGTTGAACTTGAGGAGTAGTACTCTCGACATCCAGAGCTGAAGGATCTGAAAACCCTTGCATTACGTGACGGCATTTGGCCTTTTGGGACCAAGACCATCATCCTCAAGAAGAATGTCTTCGGCACGCGCTCCATCCACCTCGAAAGGCTCAAGGGGCTTCTTGGTCAAGACGTAGCGGGAGTTCATGACCTTGTCGGACTTGTGCTTGAGCACCTGATCCGAAGCTTGAGGCGACAGGAGCTCGTAGGCGCCTGTCAAGAGGTTGTTGCGGATCTCCTTGCTGATGGCTCTTTGGAGTCTCGAGGCATCCGCACCCACGAAGTCGGAAGCCCGAGCTTCCTTTCTGCCCCTCTGTTTCGCTAAGGCCTGCAACTGAAGGTTGTAGACTTCCAGAAGCTCAAGTCTCGATCGCTTTTCAGGCGGAGCGGCTTCTGGCATCTCCGCTTCTCGCTTGCGGTCTGGAACTAGCTCTTCTGCTTCAGGAGCCAGTTCAGAGCCGGACTGCACGACTACAGATTCGGAAGAAGCTGCAGGTAGTCCGGAAGGTTCTTCTGCAGAAGAGCATCTGAAGGGCGATCGTCAGGAAGATCAGGCCTGGCATAGTTAGTCATCTTACGCCGAACTCGCCGACCAGGAGGATCGCCAGGAGGATCACGTTCGATGCCTTCATTGTCGGAGGGCTCGTAGTCCTTCATCTCGTCATCATCGACGGGGTCGTCGTCCTGGGAGCAATCGACAAAGTTGCGTCTAGGAATCTTCTCCGAGGCTTCCCGAGCTTGAGTGATGCCATCCAACCATCCAGAGATGGAGAGCGATTCTTCTTCTGAGGCCATGCGACTCGTTCGGGAGCTGCCTTGATAATGGTGTTGCCGTGAGCGATCCAAACCGTGCTGGGCAAGTTCGTGAGGAGAACTCGTCCAGGCCCCGTCAAGTAGGATTGTCTGGGATTCTTTGTCGTCCCAGCACCCCTACGCCAGTAGTAGACAAGCTGGCCCACCTCGAAGTTCTGGAACTTCCTTCTTCCAGCCAAGGGCGCGGACCAGCAGTCTGCCTCGTGAAAGGCAAAAGCTGCTGCCTTGCGCATTCTCATAGCCCGACTGGCATCAAGGTCGCCAATCCTTTGGAGATCAGCAGCGGCAATGTCGTTCTCGCCACCACTGAGCAGCCCACCTGGTAACCGGGGTGTATATCCCATTACTCTTTGAATTGGGGAATAACCTGCCCGCAGAAGAAGCCTGTTGCGAGTCATGCAAGTGATATCGACCAATTCTTTCCACTCAGCAAGGTTGCTACATGGATAGGTCGCCATTGCCTTGTACAGCAAGTCTTTGAAGATGCCGCCGGCTCGCTCTGTCAAGCCTCGTTGTGTGGGCGCCTCAAGAGGTCCCGGCGCTACTTCACTACCATCCCTCTCGGCTTGTGCAGTGAACTGTGCTCGAAATTCAGTGCCCAAATCATTGAGTATCTTACGGGGAGGTCCAAAAAACTTCGTCCGCTGTCTGTACGCTTCGCGGACCGCCTCGGAAGTCTCCTGGCGAAGAGGAATGACAAGTTGAAAATGCGAACCCCAATCTACGATATTCAGGGCAGGCGCCGCATTATTCTGATGGTCCCTGAGGTGGACCGTATCAAGGCCAATCATGTCATTCACCGCAGTGGTTTCCCGTGGCGGGACTCCTCGTCTTGCCGGATCTGGAAGCTTGTAGGTCTGGCAAACAAAGCATTGCAAGCTTTTTGCAATGTCTATCGCAGCTTGTGGGGCCTTGCCATGTCGCAAGATCCTTACAAACCTCTCCGTCTCCGGATGACCCAATCCCTCATGAGCTCTGCGGACCAGTCGCTCTAGATTGACCTTTTGAAGTCCAGGAAAATGTCGCATTCTTCAAGATTGGTGATCTCCCAGATTTCTGGAACACAGAGCTACAACTAGATCACTAGCTTCAACTTGGGGACTAGGTTGATGCAACTCCTGCCAGCGGACCTCGTCCTCCAGAAGTCTCCAAGTTGCACCTCGGAGAGACCAACTGCTACGCCAATAAAATTCCCCTGCACGAAAATCCGAAAGATCATGAATGCCCTCCTGTTCTACATGTTCGGGATCCACACCTGCAGAAAAAAGGATCAACTTCAGGAAGTGGATCCGGATCATCATGCTGATGCCAAACCTCGCTTGGAACTTCTACGTCCAAGGTGCTTTCCTGACACAAGCCGTGATGAATCTCTGCAAGCTCACTCTTGGTAAAATATGCGTGATAATGATCTGCATCAACCTTCACAATGTCGGAACTAGAAACCACATCAAGCGCACTTGCATGCTACGGCTATACTCAGACAAGATGGCATCCACGAGCTTAAGCGGATTGTGTTGGGCCTGCTGCGATTTGAGCTTGCCGTCCAACGTGCCAAAGATCCAGGAGCGGTCGTGCTCACCTGGACAAGTCTGTTGGAGCTTCAGGGCGATACTCAAGCTATTGGTCATGAAACCAGTGGATTTCCTCAACGGCTGCTGTCGAACATCCTTTAGACCATACATGCACTGATCACTCCGAAACCGATGGATACCTGGCTGCCGCAGTAGCCGCCGCACACAATCTTCTCGCCATGAGTTGGCAGCCCAAGGGTGCTCAAACACAAAGACGCCACCCATGTTGTAACGCAGCTGACAAATGGACATGGCAAAGTTCAGCAATTTCTTGCTTTCCTTGGTTTTCTTAAGGTAACGCTTCATGGCTGACATGTTCTGCTCCCGAAAGTGCTTGCTGAGGTTGTTCAACTGCGAGAATGGACCACAAGGAGGAGAGACTACACAAAGTCCAGGACGATGATGCTTGATGTAACTTAACTGATCACGGCTTCCTGTGCTTCTGGTAGAAGTAGATCTTGTCCTAGAACAATGTCAAGCGCCTTGCCCCCATTTAGTCCATGTCGATGAGCCCTGGGAACAAAGCGGTTTGGGCTGAAAACTTCGGTCACTGTACGAAGCTCCTTTGTGCTCATGCCAAAAATCTCCTGATAAAAGGCTAACTTCTGCTTGCTTGGTTGACGCTGAAGATCATCTAGCGCACAACTTTTCAAGACAGGCAAGTACTGCTCGGATTCGGGGCCTAGGGCCTAGGCCTCGAGAAAGCTCTGACCACATTTGCCCACTCCGCTTCAGGCATGCAGCTATACGGCGTGCCTTCGAGGGAGGAAGGTGACCTAGCTTTTCTTCTTCAAGCTCTACTTGGACTTGTGCTTGCGAAACTCCTAGAATTGCTTGAAAGCAGGTCGGAGAATACAACCCCCGCTGCCCAAACTTGTCGGAATTATTAAGTGTCGCGAGGTGCCGCCTGGCGTACACGGCGCGTGGGCCAAAGCTCAAGTTCAGAGATTTTATAACAAATCCTTGTGTTGTTGTTGCCGTGGCGTCAACTGTGCAAAGCCTGCTTGTCCAAGCTGGTAGTGTCCTCTTCAGTCCTGGACTGGCAATTTTCTTCCCACTATCCTATCTGTCGATGGCCAAGTCCGCCAAAATCCAGCTTTGTCTGGAAGCTTTCGCGTTACCTGCAACGTTGACTCGGAATACAGGCTACCTTGTCCGTCTTCGACAAACCGCTCACCGAACGAAATTGGTGAACTTCTGGAACCATCGCTACTGGCATAGTTTTAGGCTGTTTGCTGAGCAAGCGATTAGGGGTTTCAGCACCTATAGCGGACCTTTGGCATCCTGTGTCTATGGTGCCGCAACAATCATCATCAAGTTGACCCTGAACAAACCAGCATTCATGAACCTGAGCAAGCGGAGGCGCACTCATGTATGCTTCGGCGGTTGAAGGGTCACGATTGTTGGAGCTACTCGAGGTGCCGGGGTCAAGGGGCTGTGGCCTGGCTACGCTTGTACTCGAGATAATTCAAGAAGAAGGCTTCCTGGTTCTCGAGAAGATGATTCTCCTTGATCTCGATCTTGGAGGAGCGCATCGGGCATTCTCTCCACCAATGCTCGACCGTTTGCAATGGCCGCAACGAGGACGTCTTTTGAGGTTCTCCACGGTGACGCGGTATGTGTCACCATTTTGGAAGCGGTGACCAGCAAGACGTCCTGCCCCATAGCCTCTGGCCAGTTCTTTGGAACGTTTGGCCTGGTTCACAGCCGTGAGGGTACGCTTGCCCTCCTTTTCCATGGGAGCGGATCATCGCGGCCAAGACTTCCTTGACCTCGTCTTCATCGAACACTTGGTTGCTGTCCTCGCTGATCGTGCCATCGTCGGAGTCCAGAGAGGTCATGGCGTTCAGCAGGATCTCCAAGTCACCATCGTCGTCCGGGTAGTCGTTGCCGTGCTCAATCTCATCCTCGGCGAGAAGGATCATGCTGGCGCGCTTGTCGGTCGAGGACGCCGTAGTCGAAGAAGTCGTTTTCGTCAGGTCCAGGTTGGTCTCGTGAACCCGAACCCATTCTTTCACCGATTTGCTACCAAGCTTCCCCTGCGTAAAGTTCAGAAGGAGCTTTACTTCTTCAGAGGTGAGTTTCAATGCCATCGTAAGGAGGAATCCAAGACAATCAGGCAGGCGGCAACACGATCTGATGCTCATCCAACTTGCGGACAGCATTGTCCCACTTCGTGAAAAAGGACTGATAGTCTTCATTCTTGGCCCGACGCAGACCATAGGTGATCTTTACCAGGGAAGCCAACATGTTTTCACGGTCATCTTCACCAAACAACTCCTTGGTATCCATCACCTTCAGGAGCTTCTCGCCGTTGTGCTCGTCCTTGAGCCAAGCATCATCGCGAGCAAGGTACTTCATGGAGTCGAAGGGGATGCCACTGAGATTCTTGAGCGGGCCTCGAGCTCGAGGTTTTGTCTTGGTAGTGACCATCCACAACTTGGCACAGATCCAGTAGTCCTTAAAGCTAGTGTTGCCGTCCCATGATGGCGGCGGACCAGCATTGGTCCGGTCGGAGACGCCATCCTCATCTTCGGAGGTGTCTCTTGGAAGCCTGCCACGTCGTGACTGGCTCTGTCGCAAAAATCGAAGAAAGCCCTCGTATTCATCTCGCGAGCCCGTTCTAGACCCTTGGGGAGAGAAACCAGAGGACGCTCTTCTTCATCAGTTTCCGGAACAGGAACTTCTTCATGTACATTAGAAGCCGCAGGCGAAGCCGTCGCCATTAAGGAGCAAGCACAAGAACGCTACGGCCTGCCCCTACCCTAGGAGCGTACTACGTGCTCCGCTACCACTGTGGCCCGTTGGGCCACAGTGGCAGCCTCCCTAACCCTGGGCACCTGGCCTTTTCCTCGGCTTGAGCCATCGAGTCGATGGCGGTTCTGCTTCTTGCGTGTCTCCTTGCGCAGGGCTTCGGGAATGGGACCTTTAAGGCTTTGCACTATACATCCCTACATACCCCTGATACTCTATGGGTCCCTAATTCTCTCTCTCTCCCTCTATATATATATATGTATATTATCTCTCTCTCTCCCCTCCTTTCATGCCATCTTAGCAGAGGTGAGTCCTACGCCTTGGACGAGGCCCGTGCAGCGCTGCGCTGGGCGCCGCGGAGGCCTCGGATGGGTTTCTGAAACCCATTTTTCGGGGTTTAGGGTTTGGCATTTGGGGTTCTTAGGGTTCTGGATTTGGGGCTTGAAACCCAAGTTTGGGTTTAGGGGTTGGGGATCTTCGGGTTTAGGATTTGGAGCTTCGAGATCCAAAAGCCCTGGGCCTTAAACCCTTGACCCCCAAACTGCAAATCCTAAACCCTTCGCATCCCATTAAAACCTACGTGTCCATACATGTTAACGTGTACATCGGCTTTAAAGGGACTGTACGTGACCCAAAATGCTGGAAATTATCTTTGTAAACCCATGTATAAGTTCAATTTCCAGGTCATCCTTACAGTACCCTAAACCCTAAGCCCGCAAGCCCTTAACGGTCACTCGCTAAACCTTTAAGACCTTCAACCCCTAAATCCCAAATCCTAAACATTCTGAACAGGCTCGAGCCCCTACGGCGCGCAGAGCTTATTGTCTGCACATTTCCAACGGCCGGGGAGCCCGGAGAGGGTTTGGGTGAAGTACCAATTACAAGTGCATGGGAAAATCCAGACATATATATATATGTATATCAATATGAATATATGTATGTATGTTTTTATGATTGTATGTATGTATACATAGGATTAGTGGAGAGAGGTATGGTTGCGGTGTTTAGGGGTGATGGCTTTTGGGAGTGCAGGGTTCAGGGTTCATGCAAAGATGTAGGTATATGAAGGACTGCTAGAGACATCTGGCTGGGGTTTGGGGATTCGGGGCTAAGGGTTTGAGGGTATAGATTTGAGAGTTTAGGTCTGAAGGTTTAGGTGAATTTCTTCCTTTCCAATATCTAGATCTTGCAAGGTCACTGGGTGCCAGTAGGCTTGCTGATGGCTAGCAGGGGATAAAGCAATGGATGTCTACAGGCCCTACAGTACGCCCTATACCATCAATGACAGTGATGCTTATAAGCAAAGTTCCATTTATTCCAGTTTTCGCTACCAACCCGCTGTAAGTAGTCCTTGCTAATGGCATTTTGGTTCACCTATAGCGGACTTGATGGGCTTGCAGGATAAGCATGGAATGGAGATGCAGAAGGCGAATATGATTGTAGGGGTTTTTGCCCGGTTTCTGCGTTATGTAGCAGATGGTAATGCACGGATATACGTAGGTAACCACCATGGAGCTATCATATGTTAATAATAGGGTGGCCCTAGAGCCACATCCTATCTACACGAGTATACCCTAATCTAAGCCCTACATTAACCCCTTTGGAGAGGCCCCTAGGGGTTACATAGTAGGAGAACCCAACATACATAGCCTGCTCAGGTGTTGTGTGTTCTTCTCAGCGAGTTGTTACCAGAGCAGCTCGGCCTAAAGGATTGAGCTGCAGGGCTTAAAGTATACAATGAAGAAAGGGCTACATAAGGTTGTATTATAGGGTTATGTGGGAATATATAGGGCGAAGGGCTTAGAGTTTAAGATTTAAGGGTTTATCCCTCCCCCAAACTTACATGGAACTTTGTGTGAGCCTCCCTTGCCCGAAGCCCTGAACGTTAAAAGCACAGTAGCCAACAACGGGCCACTTCTCGGTCTCCATGTTAGTTTGGAGGAGGGTAGCTTTAGGAAGGGCAGTGCTCTTTCACTGAGATATTCTAGCGCTAAACCCCATAAAAACCCTAAACTCTATACAAGCCCTAAACCCAAGCCCTAGACCCTAGGATCTAAGTTTTATACCTTGAACCCTAACCCATGGACTGTACTTGTTGTGTCTTGCATCCCCCATGCTTCCAAGTACACCCTCGCAGCGCATAACGCAAGATCAAATCTACAATCCAAGAGTCTCGAGACCTACCCCTTATGGCCTGAATGTTATCAACTTAGCGGTCCCTACACCCTAAACCCTAAGCCCCAAACCCGAAACCCAAATCCCAAACACTAGACTTTCAGTAGCAACTGAGCCATATCAAGCCCAAACCCTCGAGACTGACACCTCCAAACGTACCCAGAGAGCACAAACTGGATTAATGGTTAAAACTTGAATTAAGTTACGATATTATGGGTATGAAGTAATTAATAGGGTTTCCTGATTATAGTAACTTAATTTGAATTCCTTAACAGCAACCCAGCAAAGACTGTTGTGTTCTTAGTGCGCTGCAAAGTAAATTCCTCCCCTTCACTGATCCGCAAGCCGCCACCAAACGAATGCAGCAATTACAGGGCCCCAGCACGGTGTAGAAGCCTCCTGTCTGTAGGAATATGTTCCCGGACACCCCCCCCCATAGCAAGAACCCCCAGACGTTCAACAATGATAAAAACAAGGGTTTAAGGTTTAGGGTTCAGCGGCCCCTCAAGTTTCAACTTGAAACCCAGAACAGCAACGCCAAGGACTCCGCAGTTGTACGTGGCAATAGCCAACCCTCTGTTTGCAGCGCCTGGCTGCACGAAGAAGGAGGTGGGATAGCGTTGACTTGGATCCCTTTAAGCCCCTGAATCCTAAACCACCCTGGGGCCCATTAAATAAAGACGCACGACTCTGCCTGACACAAGTTGTTCCTGACATGATGGGTTCCTCAACCTGATTTCCTCCTATGGAGAGGACCTCAACCCTGAATGTGAAAAATGCATATTGATTTAGGGTGTAGGGCTTGGAGTAAAAATCCACTTAGACCCTCCAACTACTCTTCATTCTGGCGACAAAGTACCCACTATTAGAGGCCCTATAAGCCCATTTGGGAGTACCAGGAGTCTTGGTAAAGGGAATACTTGACATTAGGGAGTGATGGGCATCCCTAAACCTTTAACCCAGGGACCCGATTGCCTCTCTTTCTTCCACCGGAAGGATACCACTACGCGGGACTGCGAGACTGAGGAAGCACAGGACGCCAGCATCCAAAACGTGAAGGGGTTTTACGTGTAGGGTTTGGGCTTTTAGGTTTAGAGCTTAGGGAGGGTATGGTCCTTAGGCTCCAGAAGGCGAAAGTAGGTAGTGGTGATAGACTTCAGCGTCCAAAGCAAGCATTGCTTGTAGACATAGATCCCTAGGGTTAGGGATTGAAAGGGGTTGATACCTAAACCCTAAAACCCTAAAGCCCTGAATCGTTCTGACCTCAGGTTTGCGGGTTTTACGGTTCCTTGGCACCTGAGCTGGTTCCAAAGGTACCTGGGCCATATTCATCCCTGGCCTGCTGAGTAGTATTTTATTTGGGGATAGTATGGTACCCAATATAGAGTAAGATTACATCCTCCTTTTTGGGGTATAGTATTGTATATAAGGAATATAATCTTACTACTCAGCTGTCCCTCCCGCCAAATTTCAAGCTGTGTTGCTTTACTGGCTTTAGGATTTAAGGTGGGGTTTAGGGGGGTCAGGGTTTAGGGGGTTTAGGGTTTAGGGTCAAGGGTTCAGGATTTGGGGTTAGAACCTGAACCCTACATCCTAAACGTAATTTACCTACACCCGAAGTGGAAGGCACTTTGGCTTAGACCCTGAACACTTTCACGGTCTCTTTGGAAGGCCTAGCTACCCTACCAGAAGCGGGAAAAAGCTTTTCAGAACCTCGTATGCGTAAAGTTGGCAGGGAACCTGATTTCCAACAAGATCCATTGCTTTTCAGACAGGCACCTCTACCGACTTCTCCTTAAGCCCCATTCGAGGGGCACGTTTCACGGTCTCCACCGCCCTTTTGGTCCCCCAAAATAGCAGTTTCAACGGAAACGTTGGTGTATAGCTTAGGCCAACGGACAGGGGTCTGAAATGCGTTCGGCGGATCGGTGCCGTGCTTAGCTATAGTCAGGCTGCATTACTTTCTTCCCCGCGTTATGTTGAAACATCCCCAACAAACACGGAACCTAACCCCTAAAGCCTAAAACTAAAAGCCTGAACGCCCAAATGTTGAACCCCCAACCGAAATCCTAATCTAAGCTTAGGGATCGGGGGCTCATTCAGAACACTTGTATCCCTATCCACTGTAGAACATATAATAGTCCCAGTTTTCACCTAGATTACGAAAGCTACTTAGGAAGTCCGCTGACCTTCCTAGTAAACTACGTAAACCCGAATCTCAGCCAAGGAGTGAGCCCAAGTAGGGCACAACCCAATCTATTAAGCTATAATTTGGAAATACCTTGTATAATGTCTTATAACCCTAAGCCCTGAACCATAGTCCATAGACAGCCCTACTATTCCGTGGTATATATAGCTACCGGGGAAAATGCAGGAGTACTTGCTTGCGATGCGGCAGATGCTCACCTCGCCACTTGGTCAGTTTTTGGCGCTAATTGAGGTACCCCTCAACAGGGGGTTATAGGGTATATATGAGCTATAGTCTAAACTCCTTAAAGGAGGTTATATAGGGGATTATATAGGGGACTACTATAAGGTTATTTAGGGGGATACTAGGAGTTTAGACAGTGGCTCATATAGCGACATATAGGCCTTTAAAGTGCTTAAGGAGGCGGGGGTGTTCATATAGTAACTTTAATCTTTAATAGTGGCTGCCCTAAACCCTAAATACCCCTTACGGTACGTGCTACCGCAGTGGGTCATAGGGCTTATAATAGGCCCTTAATGACCCCCTCTGAGGACAGCTACTG
The DNA here is from genome assembly GCA_905231905.1 of Symbiodinium pilosum. Lineage (NCBI taxonomy): Eukaryota > Dinophyceae > Suessiales > Symbiodiniaceae > Symbiodinium > Symbiodinium pilosum. The sequence continues at coordinate 100,989 of CAJNIZ010000059.1, read as the reverse complement.
TAGGGGGGAAGTGACACCACCCAAACCCTAAACCCTAAACTCTAAACCCTACCTGGCAATCCCTTGTGAATCTAAAACAGCCTTTCAATGAGGACAGGAAAATCCGTCTGCACAGGAATTGTGTCCGCTTCACGTAATCCTCCGGAACCGTTTCCATGAATGGAACACTAGAGCTGTACGCGTGGAAAAGTATCCTGTTTCAAAAGTGTCCTTTTGTTGGATTTTGTTGAGTTCGGGGTACACTTGTTCGGTTTTTAGCCAACATTCTGTTGACAAACGTCCGGCTTACCTGCAGTGTACGGTTTTCGGCTCCCACCCCCACCAAACCCTGCAGATCACAACATTTTGCCAAGGTTTGATTGGGGACTTGCTCGCGCTTTCTAGATTGTCAGTCTGCTGCAGGTCAGCAGCTCCTTCTTGCGGGCCATGACAGCTCTCAAGAGTTTAACTTTAAACCCCCATTCAAAAATGTGGCCACTTTGCGTACTGCCTGCAAACCCATTTCAAACCAAGTTACTGTGCCGTTTATCACACAAATATGGTTTGCGGCATAAGGCCGAAAAATCCGTTGGTATCCCCAGGTAAACCCTAAACCCTTCAAAGTCTAACCCTAAACCCATTTCTGGAAACAGAAACCCCAAATCCGGTGCTTCAGGGAGGTGAGGGTTTAGGCTTCAGGATTTCAAGTTAGGATTTAGTGCTGAAGGTCTGCACTAGTGACCTGAACACTAAGCCATAAAGCCTACCTAGGGATCCAGCGGACATGACTTCTTGTTCTTGCTCTTCAAACCCTAAGGGAGGGTTAAGCATGGTCCCGTCCCGAGGTCCCAAAGGGTACTGAGGGCATATCTTGATGTATTCCGCCAGGGTTTTAGGGCTTGGGGTAGAAAGCCAGCAATGATGAAGATTCCGAAGTCCACACAACCACTCGGCTGGTGAATCCAACAAACAAACGCCAATAGCCAACTGCTAGTCTCAATATTAGGCTTACCAGTGACCATTCAGGGTGTCAATTCGGTGTATTCCCTAATACTAACCCATGTCCATTTTTCTATTTCAAATACTCACTGCAGCCCATGTATACATGTACATATACAACCATATTGTACACCCAACCCCAAATCCTAAACCCTAAACATGTACATACACACCATGTTGTTACACCCTAAACCCCAACCTACATACTAACTCCTTCAAGTTACCCTGAACCCTCGACCCCCCTAAACCCCAACCTCTAAACCCCGACCCAAAAACCCCAAACTCTGAACCCTGAACCTTAAAACCTACGCACCGAACTGAGCCAAGGAGTGAGAATCCTGTACGAGGCATTTCAGCTTACACTGCCGCTCGGCTCAACTGAGTAGTATTTGATTTGGGGATA
>CAJNIZ010000059.1:65301-99581 GCA_905231905.1 Symbiodinium pilosum | reverse complement strand
CTAGGTTCAGCCACCAAAAAAACACTACTCAACTCAGGTTGAAGCAGATTCAAGTTGAGCGGAGTGCAGGGCATTGGAATTATGGCCTTCACCTCAAACCTTGTAGAGTTCGGCAGAGTTTATCTGGAAGGCCTAGTTGCCCAAAATACTGGGCTACTCTAACGTGTGGGCTACGGGTTTTTCTAGGTAGAATTTCGAGGGTCCAAAGGCCTGTTCAAGGTCCAGCCAGCGGTAACGGGTTCAAAGCCTAGGAAGGACCCTAAACAGTAAACCGCGTTAAGTTGCGGAAGCCTGTGCTCGAAATTTATCACCCCCCCCCCATCCCAGGAATGTCAAACATTCCCTATGCATTGGATAGTAAATCATACTGGGAACATTGAACATTAGGGGTGCGGTTGGTTTTGGTATGGGATTATTTGTACGAAGAAACTGCGCGACATCTAAGAAACTGTCCATGATACAGCCGTGTAAGTAGCAAAGTTCCACGCTTACTGCACACGCTCTTACTCTCCTCTAGCCCTCAGCTTATCACCCAATCCCGCATCTAAAGCCTTTGAAAAATGACAGGAATCCTTGCACTACGCTTCTGGGCTTCCATGTTCCACCCTTCAATTCTGAGCAAGATGGTACCTAATCAGGTGCCTTCAGCACATGCTTGACCCTAAAGCCTAAAACCCAAACCCTTGACCCTACAGCTTGAACCCTAAACCCTACGCAACCTTAAACCCAGGCCCACAGAGCCCTGAACCTTGAAGCGTTCATCCTAAAGGACTCCTTATGTTTCCCCTTTTCATTGGTTCAAACAGGACCTTTTTGTGGTGAAAACCGGTTCACACTTCCCGCCAGAGTGATGTCTGTTGCGTCATATACGGAACCTAAGTTCCAAACCCTAAGCCCTAAACCCTAAATCCTAAACCATAAACCCTCTGAAGCAAGCCATGTTCTAGCTTAATGCGTTGCGTGCTCTAGGTGACGACCGCGCTTGTTGCCTATCAGGCCGCCGTTGGTTTGCTTCTGGCGTTAGAGGGCCAAAGGGATGTAAAGGGGTAATGGGGATGAACATGGAAACTGCTGTCTAGAATTTAGCGTTGAGCATTTAGGGATACCACCACAATACTTAAAATGGAGAATCGTATGGAAAAGAAATGCAAGACGAAATGCGAGTTAGGGTTATACAGTGGTTTCTGGGGATTTGAGATATACGTAGGGTTTCCATGCTGAATTTGGTCGAGTGTATATAGTGCTCCCTAGGAATGTTATTATGAACACCTATATTTGTTGTCCAGACTGAGCCACCATAAACAAGTTCTATGCGCTACATGGGGTTCAAGGTTAGGGTTTAGGGGTGAGGGGAGGCCGGGTGTTCACGGATGTTTTTCGACATCAAAGCATCGCGGGACGGCACGTTGGGTATGTGTAGCTGAGACATCTATTTTTCAAAATCTTGCTGAGCCTACATCCTAAACTGAAGCCCGATGCACAAAATCTGTATAAGCAACTTCTCCGTATAGCTTACTCTGGTTTTGCTGTTGGTCCTTTGGGGTTTACCGTGTAGGGCCTCTGGTCCTGAAGACCTGTGCGAGTTCGGTCAAGCACCGCGATTCTTACTCCCAAGCTGGGTTCCGGTAATCCTTTCTGCAGCCATATTAGTCCCTAACCCCAAAACCCATCCCTAAACCCTAAACCTTATACCCTAAACCCTAAACCTTACACCCTAAACCCCAAACCTTACACCCTAAACCCTAAACCTCAAAGCGAGAGGCAGGGGTGGTGCTGCCCCTTGCAGGCAGCTCGCCTTGCAAGCAGACCGCTTGGATTGCTGCTTTAGGGTTTAAGGGTTTAGGGTTTAAGGGTTTAGGGTTTAAGGGTTTAAGGGTTTAGGGTTTTGGTCTTGGGGCTTCAGGGATTTGGGTTGAGGGTTGTGCTGAAATTCTGTTGTGAGCTTTGCTCATTATACGCAGCTCACCAGCAACACTAGACCACCATCCCCCGCCCCTAGATTTTCAGAGGGTCACTCACTTTCTGGTGGCAACGTCCAGATTGTGTGGTCAGGTGTTCGTGAAATCGCAGGCTTAAGGACCTTTTTGGTGTCAATAGGATAAGCGACTAGGATAGGATTTTAGTGAAAGCGTCGCGCTTTTTACTAAACGTTGTTGTTTCCCAACACGTGTTCATTCAACTCCGAAATTCCTGGTTCAATCTGGGGTCATGAAAAGGTTACAAAGCCTGTTTAAACCGCTGTTGCGGGGGCCCCGAAGTAAATGGTAGTTTCCCAAAATAGGGGGACCCCAATATAGACCCTAAAATATTATAATCCTTATTAGAGGGACCCCCAAAAAGGTACCCCTAATTTTGGGAAACCCCCAAATGGCTCTAAGCCCGACACCTCAACACCCCTCTAAGCCTCGAGCAGTACCATGACTGTTACTCAGAGACAATGGAGAAGCAAATGGAAAAAATGGAAAATGCAATGGAAACCCTAGGTCCCTTTAAAGGGGTATATAGGGATATATTTTGGGATAGTACCCCAAATAATGGAGAATCAAATGGAAAAGAAAATGGAAAATGAAACGGAAGCTGGGTTGTGTAGGGGTATACCTAGGGTTTAGGCTACTGGGGTTCAACTGCTGGAGATGCAACGCAGTTTCATTGCAAAGCGGTACGTTGGAAGAAGGTTCGGCACCTGTGGTGCGTGAGAGAGTTTCTTGCTACTCTGCGTACAGAGGAGTAGCACTGTAGTCTATGGTCGCAATTCTTCATCAAGACGCCAAATCCTTCCCATATTGAGGTCGCGCTATACACCAAATCAGCGAAGAAATGGCAATTTGCAAAAGATGAAAGACCGTTATATATCACAATACAATACAGCCCTTCTTAAGACATCTCTCGGAAATGGACCCCTGGTGGTGTCTTGAGGGCTCTCGCTTGAAACACATAGGCTTAGACAATCCAAAGCCTTAAGCCCTCAGCACGTTAATTCTCCCTCTCTCTCTCCAAAGGGTTTAAGGTTTAGGGTGTAGGTTTCCCTCCCAAAGCTTGAGAACGAGTCCCTGAACCCTAAGCCCCGCGCATAATTCTAGAGTCCAATCCGAATCCTGCACCGCGGAGCCCAAATCCTTCATCCTTGTGCCCGCCAGGGCGGGATTTAGGGTGCGGGGGCAATAATATAGTAGTTTCCATTTCCTTTGCCATTATCCCTATTCTATGGAAACTAATGTATGGCACCTTAACATGGTGTCAATCTTGGCATCAATCAAAGTTTTGGGGTGTCTTCGGCTAAGGACCTGGGACGCAGGAGTGGGGTCTGCAGCAGAATGCCCTTGCATGAAACTGGAAAACGCCTGGAAAACGAAATGGCCGTAGCAGAGCTAGTGCACTTGTGTTGTAAAGATGATTATCTCCGACTTAGCTGTTGATCGAAAGATCTCCCGCCCGAAGCAAATCCTAAAACATAATCCTTTAACCCCTAAACCATTACGCTCCTACGCCTTTAAACTTCCAACCCAAAGGCCCAGAAGCCAGAGCTTAGCTGCTCACTGCAAGGTCTTAGCATCTCACAGCAAACAGACTACACCTTTCACTACAGCAGTTCGCTTGGTGTTCAGTCCATTCCTATGGGCTTGTTAGGGGGAAACCCTCAGCCCTAAAGCCTAAGCCCAGCAGAAACATGTCAGAAACCCTCACCCGGAGGCAAAGCTGGACGGTACCTCCCTCATGAGGCAAGCGGGAAGCTTTCCTAAAGTCGGGTTTCTAGTATAATACGGGTCCCTATATAACTTTCCCCAATTTTAGGCCCAGTAATTCAGGCCAAGCGACAAATAGCATTAGTTGCAGGTGTCTAAACCATAGCTCTGCAAAGAATTCATCGCATGGCTTGGGCCTTTGGATGTAAGCTGACCCGTTTTGTATTTTTAGTGCTTGAGGGTTGGAATGGAGGTATGAAGAGAAGCTTCATGAGCGTGCAACGCATCATAGCGCAAAGAGCTAAATCCAGAAACCTAGACCCCAGAACACCTAAACCCAAACCCCGAAACCCTAAACCGTAAACTGCCCTCTCAGCAGCGGCTCCCTGCGTCGCATGACCAGAACTCGTTTTATATCCCAGCTCTAAACCCTAAGCAAGCTATGAAAGCTGGAGCCTGCAACCAGAGCCTCCACTTTTTCGTCGCAGGGACAAGAGGTTCACATAAATCGACCGAAGCATTTTCTACGAAACTGGACTTCCGAAAGAAACATAGCCTCCGGACCTTTCCCTGGCCTCCAGATCCCTCAATCCATCCCAAGACAAATTTGGAGCCCTAGCTTCTGAATTTTCAAGCAATCCCAAGGCAAATTTGGCCAACCCGTGTCCATTCTGCGATTACTGAGAAGGATGTTCTGACGATGGCATCATGCTAATTATATAACCCCTATAATCCCCTATATCATCCCAGTTTCCATTTCATTTTCCATGTTCTTTTCCATTTGATTCTTCATTCTTAAAGGGGGGGCATCATGAACAGATCCTGGTCAAACTCTGCGGTCTATATCTCCATGGACACTTGGTTTCGTTTGAACGTGAAATGTTTCTGTCTTGTGTACCGCTGTGCCAGTGCAGTCAACATGAACAAAGGTCCCAGGAGGCGCCATACTTTGAGAGGTTTAAGCAAAAACTTGCATTCCTTCATGCATCCTTTCGTGGTGAAACGCGGAAGCATGAGTGGACTGAGCTCTGCGCACGACTCCGCGGAGGCCACTACATCTTCCAGCAGGAGTGAGGCAATCCACATACCGAGCTGGTCTACGTCGTAAGGTCACCTTTCACAAGTGGTGGAATTGGAGGGGCGAGCTAGTCTGGCTCTATTCCACTGCGTACTCAAGACTGCTGTGCCAGTAAGCGTACAGTAGCAACCACAATCTTGCCCTCGCCCACGTTACACCAAGAACGCCCGCAACCAACAGCAACCGCGTCCGACGTTCTTCATGGACGATGAGCCAGCCAAACAGCCAAACCTAACAACACACTGTTGATGTTGGGTTGATGTGGTTCAGCGTACAATTATGCAGGAAAAGCTCCTCCAACCCAACGCAGATCTGTTTAGGATTTAGGGCTTAGGGCACAGTACTTCTCAGGACTGGAGACTGTTTCTGCAACTTCTTATGCACAGACAAACAAAACTTCCATGCACCAGAGAGCCTAAAACCCAGAACCTAAGCCCCTAAACCCCGACTTTTGACCTTAAGTCGCGACCCGGGGCCCAAATCCGAACTGCTGAGCCCGCAAAGTCTGTAGTCTTACCCAATGATGCACCGCAAGATCAAGGATCCTGTACATAGGATTTAGGGTTTAGGGTTTTTGGGATTCAGGGTTAGGGTTTAGGGTTCAAGCAGAAGCGTTGAGAGGATCTTAGTGAGTATATGCTTACAACGTTCCAGGCCCCCAGGCTTGGAACCCTAAGCCTTATACTCTGCGTCCTAACAGCCCCTTATTTAGCGTCTCCTTCCTACTTACTCAGTCCCCCTGACTGTCCACATGTAGGCCTCTTGGAAGGGGCTGGAAAGCCTTGAGGCAGAGCTTGATGCGGGAACGGGTGTTGGGTTTAAAATTAGGGGTACCTTTTTGGGGGTCCCTATAATAAGGACTATAGTATATTGGGGTCTATATTGGGGTACCCCTCATTTCATTTTGGGAAACTACTAAGGGTGTTTGGTTAAAGGGTTTGGGCTTTTATTTCTGGGTTTGGGTCTGGGGTTTATTGGTTGATGCCCCAGGTTTTCTGTTTCGAGCTTTCAGCCCTGAACCGTAATCCATCGGGTTTCATCAAGATCTCCTATGTAGGGAGTTCTTAATTTTAGTCTTTAGTTTACCCAAACCCGAAACATCAGATGCAGCGTGACAGGATTGCATTGTCTTGTTTGTTCGGCAGTTTGCTCAGATGGATTCTTTGGGCTCGCCACCTGAACCCCAAACCCCAAGATCCGAAACCCAAACCCAACCTCAAACCATGAAAAACCGTACCGCCGAAGCTCTAAACACTGGCAAGCCTGTGCCTGCCTCCCTTGGTCGAAGAAATTGGGTAAGCCAAAAAAGGAGTTCTAGCCAGGTGATATACTCAAGTGTTCTATGACTGAGATTATGGATAACACCCTGTTTCGTAATATGCTGACCTAGACCAAATCAACCCGTTAATCCCTGCATCATCTCTCTCATGTTCCACTTTATTTTGGTTCTACATTCTACTAGACCCTAAACCCTAAATCCTAAACCCTAAACCCTAAATCCCAAACCCTAAACCCTAAGCCCTTATAACCAGGAAGCAAAAGAGACCGCTCGGCTTTTACAGGCGCTTGTGGCGCGCAGCCGCTTTCTGGAAACCGCTGTGGCCTGAGGTTAGAACGTTACCTGCTTTGTGTTAGGATCCTGGGGCTTCCCCCCCCCAAAAGAGACCCTAAGCCCGAACCAATAAGGCACAACAAGGAGGCTTACTAGGGTCTTAGGCTTGCATTCTGCCTAGGACCTTTGAAAAGTCCATCAACTTATGTTAAGATTCAGAATATAGCTTAAATCCAGAACCAAGTCCTGAACATCAATTGCAAACTGGGTTCATCTAGGGTAGGGATAGAATGTCTTGACTACATATACCTCAAAAACATACATGAGTATCCTTTTGATTGTTCGGGGTATAAGCCTTACGCAGCCAGCGCGTCATCATAGAGTATTTCTAGTGTGCTCTTGGGCTTACGATGAAACCCCATGTAGCCCCGCTTTCAGAGGACAGTAGTCTTCGTAGGTCCCCTTTTGGAGTTTCCATATCAGCTTGTGGGGGGGTCAAACCCTCAACCCCTCAGCTGAACCCCAAACTCCAAATTCAGGCCTTTGGCGCTGCTTTTCGGAACTTATTGAAGGAGTTCAAGGACAGCCGTGCTTGAGCAAGAGTTCGTAGGACGACCCCAAACCCTAAGGTCTAAACCCAAACCTTCAAATCCTAAACCCCACGCCTAAACCCTGACCCCAACCCCTAAGCCCTTAAAGCTTAAACCATGGATGAGGCTGCAGGCCTCAAGGGTATATCACGAAGATCTCTAAAGCGAGCTTCAGGTTCACTGAAATCCTAGGCTGGAAGTCTGGTCTGCCATTCATACTCCTACAAGCCGGAAATCCGTTAACCCTTCGATCTCCCCTTGCAACCCTTGCAACCCTTAAAATCTGAATGCAAGAAAAGCCTCAAAACTCAATCCCTAGGCCCTAAATCCTACAAAACACCTAAACCTTGCATTCTCCTCTGCGTTATGCGACCTTGCTTCTGGTGATTCGAGGCTGCAGGCGGACTGATACCATTTTCCGCATAGGTTGTCAACATCCCCTCCCTGAGTAGAGAGGGATACTTCTCAAAACAGGGGTCCCTGCTATACGCCCTGTTGCAGAAGCATCATGTTCAAAGTACCTCCGAAAAGGACCCGCCATTGTAAACCCCGCACCAGTTTTGTACGTTTCGGCGCATCTGTCTGCGGTGTATATTGATTAGGTGGAAAGTGTTACCTTCAGTTTTCGTGGTAGGCTGCATAGCATCCTCAAGGTTTATAGGAGTTTGGGGTTTGTTTGGGGGGTGTAACAGGGGGTGTAAGAGCACGAGGCTACAGCTATTGGCAGAGTCATAGTCTCCAGCTTGTTTTTCTTTGTAGATTTTGGCCCGTTTGATAGGATCTTTAGGCGGGGTCATTGGCATCTGAATTCAGACACTGGTTGATCAACATGTCTGCCGGATTTACTTTATGGGGTTAACTTTCACATGCGAGACAAAGTACTTTGACCCAGACTGCGTTGGCTGTTCATCCTGAGTCAGCGACCATGCCCCTGCTAAAGGATCCTATCTACCCCTAGGTCCCTATGACCCTTCATTTTTGGATGGTCCAAATAGCCTTCAATATCCACTGGTCATGCTCAATAAAGCTTTGTATTGCTGATGGCATATGGGAGCTCCAGTCTGCAGATTTCATTTATGGTACAAGGTATGAGGTATGGTGTAGGGCTCAGTCTTTAGGGTTAAGGGTTCAGGGGGCGACTTCGTTCGGAGAATTCATGCACGGTTCCTGTTGGATTCGGACAGCTTCTACACGACAAGTTGTGTTCTCGAGAAGCCCTCTTGCAAATTCCTCAAGGGGTTCGGATTGGTCATGTCTGAGGGATGTCAGAAGTGCCTTTTTGTTTTTCAGGTCCTGTCTTGGGGTTCTTCAATGGGGGCGGCGTGACAACCCGGCAGCGGCAGCAAAGCTCAGGAGTCAAAAAATGCCTACAAGGGTGATGGCCCCACACGTATAGTCGCTTCCACGATGGCACGGTGGCAGACTCTCGCAGAAGAGGCAGGCTGTCGGGCGAGCGTTGGCGTGTGGTAAGCTGTCTCGGGAGGAAGAGATCAACAGCAAGCCTAGCTCGGAGGAGAAGGCCGTCGAAGCAATATCATGGTCATCTGCATAATACTACTACTAGCTTCATGGATGAGACTGTGAACGAGAAGCATGTTTTCTGAACAGCCGGGGTCTTGGATCGAGGTTGCTGAGATTGGATAGCTCCTATCTAAGGTGGAAAATATGGACCCCCAATATGAGCTCTTGGGCCTTTTAGGGGGATTCTAGGGACCCTTGGATTACATATGGGGTATGAAGTAGGTATGTAAGGATCCCAGGGTTACGGGCCCAGACTAGGGGCCCACGGTTCCATGCTTAGACCTAGGCCGCGCCGATGTTATCAGGTTTGCGCATCAGCCGTCCTCACGAAGACCCAACCGCCCTGATCCCTGTAATCTACAATCTTACACCCTACGCCTCAGTTCTTACACATCCACCTTGCATTCTTACTCCAAGGTGATCTCTAATTCCAAATGGAGTTTCCAAAAATTGGTGGGGTTTCTAGTGTAGTATATGTACGGGGGGGTTTTAGGGAAACGGATAAATCCTACGCCCCAGCCCTACACTGCAACTTCGAATAGTAAATCCGGAGCTCTAAGCCCTGAACCCCCTTTAACCTTGAATCCCGAACCTTGAACGATATAGTAGTTGCCATTTTCTTTTCCATTCCCCTATATACCCTTAAACAAACCATTAGTCTCAAAATGAGGGGACCCTAATATAGACCCCCAAACGCTATAATCCTTATTCTGGGGACCCCCAAAAAGGTACCCCTAATTTTGGGAAACCCCCATATACCCCTAAACAACCCATTGGTCTCTAAACCCCAAGCCCAAAAAGGAGCACTTGGGCAGCGCTGTAAGCTTCACCTTCCAGCAGGAGGCTTGGACCTATAATCGCCCCTTAAGTAGATAGAATATTGGGGTTATATTGGGGTTACTTAGGGTTTAGGGTTTAGGGTTTAGGGTTGGGGTTATAATCCCCCTTAAGCAGATAGAATATTGGGGTATATTGTGGGGGGGCTATATAGGGATAATGGAAAAGAAAATGGAAACTACTATTTAGGGTTTGAGGCTTGGACCTTACTCCTTGACAGGATTGGAACGGAAGGCTTCTTATTAGGTGTTGGTGTCCTTTTTGGAAGAAGGATTATAGTATTTGGGAGTCTATATTGGGTTCCCCGTATTTGGGATTGGGTTCAGGTTCTGATCTTAACAACTCTGCTGTTTTTGCGGGCATGGACGTTGAGCCAAAACACCCTAAAACCTAAACCAGCGTGCCTTGAGCCCGAAAGTGTGTAGAACAATGGACTTTGAGTTATTCCTAGTGTCTTCGTGGTTTCGGGCCATCATGTCACCTATTTGTGAGGTCCAGGTAATTTAGGGCTTAGGCTTCACTATTCACGCTTTACGGTCATGAATCTGGGCTGCAGCTAAGGAACTGTTCAGTTACTATAATACGGAAACCTTTTCATCAACTATATACCCATATTATGGCAAGTTAACTTAACGTCCTTTACCGCAACCCAGTGATTAGAGAGCAGAGTACTTGGCAACCTGCCAGTTGTCACCTCAGCTAGAGTAGGTAAGCAGAGCAGTGGAGCCCGCGCAGGGTTCCGGGAACAACCGGCAAAGCCGCCAATGATGGATGAGGAGGGGTCCTGGGGCACAACTGCCGCAAAGCCGTGCTTGGCGGTGTGGCCGGCTTCGAGCAGCATTGCCGCTCGGCGCCGCACCTGGCCAGGGTGGCCTAGCGTCGGAAAGAGACCCTGGCACCTGTGCCGAAAGGAAGGCAGGCGTCCTACAGTTGTGGTGAGACAACCCTGCTGACCCGAAGCTGCGAGATTTTGCACATGCCGCAGTATCCAGAAGACACTGCTCCTGTCCCCTCAAGATTTTGAGTCGGGAACGTCTGACCAGTACCTCATTCTTCTAGAGTCCAACGCTGAAGTTCTGAGCACCTTCAGAAACCCGTCCCCAACTAACATGCAATCTCATAGGTGGTTCCCTTTTTGAGAAAAAACCGCAGACCCTGAACCCTAAACCGTGTGTAGGATGGGGTGGCTCCTTGCTTCAGTAACACCCAGCAAACCTGACGAGGCCGTGAAAGCCGAAACGCACAAGTCTGTCGTGGATTGGGTGTAGGATTGAGGGTTTAAGTAGGGTTCACCTGGACCCCAGCAGTACGTGGAACAATCTCTTTGAATCATTTTGGGGCCATCTCTTTACCTAGTTGTAAGGTGCAGGGCTTAGGATTGGAGAGGGTGTGTAGGCTTCGAGGGATTGATCCACAAATTGCAACACCAACTTCAGCTGTGAGCCCGGAGGTTTGGGGCTGAGAGTTTCAGCTGATGAAAAGCCTAGTCCACGAAATCCATTCTTTCGGATAGGCATGTGGGAGGCTTGATGGATTCTAGGTGATTGGAAGGTCCCCTCCGTCATGATACGGACCATGGGCATCACAAAATGCATGGCCTCATAGTATAGCCCAAAAATCGACAATCATGATTATAGGGCTCACGAAAGTGGGACCTCTATAGCTTTGGAAGCTTCATATGGCTAGTAAACTTTCGGGCCTCCCTTAAACCTGAAACTGAACCATAAAGACCATAATCTCTTAAAGCCAAAGCAGTATGCAGAGGCACGCATGGAGGTTTCTCACATGATTCCTGCTAGAATCTCAATAGCGGTCCCAAAGTCTCCAGTGGTCACAGAACCCAACACCCATAAACAAAACACCCTAAATCCAAAACCCTATGATGACTGGAGGGTAAGCTGCAAACCTTGGACCCACATCGAAAGGGAAGGGATCCCAGCTGAAGCCTGAACTCAAGAGCATGCCGCTGTATGGACACATACCGTGCTAAAACTGCTGCATCACCCTCAGTACCCCAAACCTTGGGGATTCTGGTGCTATGCTTAGTTAAGTGTCAGCAATATGAACAGTTACAAATCCCTAATTGGCTCTACCTAAACCCCTCAGCCGCAACCTTCAAGCCCTGCTCAGAGCCCTAAACACTTCGGATTCCATATGACTCTTACTACCCCCAATCGCAAAAGAAGGTTTAAGGAAGCCCTAGTAAGGCTTTATTTGAGGATTTAGAAACCTCAAATCCTAGACCCCAACAGTGCCCTGCAAGGAGCCCAAATAACATCAAACAGGACCTACAAGATCACTTTTTTTAAGTGTGTGCAGGGTCCTGGATAAGAGGACTATACGGACTCTTGCGTATTGTTATTATCACCAGTCAGTCATGTTCTTATCAAGACTGGTAGTATCGTATATACTACGATTATATTATCATTACCTTCAACCATGTGGTATTATTTTTTGCTGGGTAGTATCGTATATACTACGATTATATTATCATTACCCTAAACCATGTGGTATCATTTTTTGGTGACAGGCTGGAACCTACTTGAGCTACGAGGCTCGCTGCTTTCTACACGTCTTGCGTGTCAAAGGTCGCCTGGGCCCCCAAAAGTACGCACCGTGATGGTCTGGGGGGCTGATTTTAGGGATTTCGGTGCATTCTTTTTACCTACTTTGAGATCCTTGCAAAAAAAATAGCAACCCCAGCCATAATTCTATGGCTCCATGAACCTTCAAGTAGGGATCCGCTTCTGCCCCAAATTTAGGGCTTAAACTTAGGGTAAACCCTAACCTCTAGATATGCCCAAGGGTCCTGAGGAGCCTCCTGTTTTAAGAAGCACCCCGAATCTTAGGTAGCCGCGAATCTTGAATCCCCAAGCACTAAACCTTCATCCCGTAGCTCAGGAAAAGGGCTCAAGGTTTAGAATTTTGGTTCAGGGCTTAGGGTTTAGGATGTGGTGTTAAGGGTCTAGGGTTGGTTGCTGTGATGTTATGTGGTACATGCAATAGATGAGCTGCAAAGCGGCGTCAAGTGCATCGCGGCTTGCGAGTTGCCGCCATTGCACAATTGTGGATGGCCATCAAATACATTCAGCCACCCCACAACACTTGAGGCGCCCAAATCACCCAAACCTACACCTTCTAAGGTTTAGCACCTAAACTCAGTTAGCTCTGGCTTGGTCAACAAACCACCTTCATGTGTATTTTATGCTGTCGTTGTTCTAAATCGATCCTCAAAGCTCATGGTGCTTACAGGCCTGAGAAGGGCCCCTCGGAAGCCCCGGAAAGCCTTTTAAACCCCTCCAAAAGCCCTGGAGCCCTTTAAGAGGCCCCTAGAAACTCGAGTGAGAGAGGCGCCCCGAAACCCGCCCTCCAGAGTCCACGAAGGTGCTACCGCTAGCATGGCTGTGCTGGGGCAAAGTCGTGCTCTCGCGTGAAGCGTCTTCACATGGGTGGTTGTCAAAATTATGGTCCCTTTTTGGGTCTCTATTCTAATACGGCACCTAATATTTAGGGTACTCAAAAAAGGACCATAATTTTGACAACCACCCACATTTACGTCTAATCGTGCTCTCGTGTCGACCTGCGCCATCGATGTCGAAGGGCATAGGCGCCGCCCGCCCACAATCGTAGGTGGGTGGCCTAAGCCATGAGTATAGGGTGCTGGAGTTTAGGGTCCTTGTTATAATACGGCCGCGGATATTTATAGTACCCTAAACAAGGCCATACTTTTGGCAATACAATGTAAGATATGGGGTGTAGGGTTCAGGGATTAGCGCTCAGTGCTCAGGAGTTTTTAGAATTGGCAGCGAAACATGGAATGGATAAAATGGAAGTTGTTGCATTAATCTCCGAATTCCCAAGCTGTATTGACCCTACCCCTGCCAGTGCTTAAGGGGCCTTTGGAGACGATCCGTACATATCCCAATGTGAGCCTCACATAACCCTGAACCCCAAAACCCTCCCTTTTTTATTCTTGTATTTATTCACACACACCTCCACTCGAGGTTCAGTAACCAATACCCCCAGACAAAGACCGAATATCCTCAACCCTGACCTTTCAGGAATTGTACGGCTATAGTAGGGGTCTTGCTTACGGATTCCGAGTTTAGGGTTCAAGGTTAGGGGAGTTTTGAGAAAGTTCCTCTGGCTCTCGCAGGCATTGAGCGCCTTCCGGGCTGTGGTGATCTTTGCGCAGGACTGCAGCGTTTTGTTGTAGAGCCACATGATTCAGTATTTTGGGCTTGGTGTCCAGAGTTAGGATTCGGGATCTAGGGTTTCGAGTTGAGGTTTGACGTTCCCAGTGTTTTCAGTTTGAGTATGTGAGAACCAAGCGCAGTCTAGCCTGCAGTGTAGAAGCTTGAACAGTTGCCACTCGGCATACCTCCAAGTATAACAATACCATAATGTACAACAAAGCCCCATTCCAGCCACATACAATCGTATTTCACGATCCCTACATCAAGTGTACAAACGCGGCATCCATTTCAGGTTCCATGTTCTTTGACATGTGGTTCCAACTTTCAACCCTATCCTTAAGCAATCACCTGCGTAAACCCAGCCCTCACCCCAACCCCCAAACCCCAGAATCAGGCGTGCGACGTTCAGGCATGGGGGGTTCAAAGACCCCTAAACCCTAAACACTTAACCTAAAGCCTTTAAAATCCTCAAACCGTAGACCAAACAGCCCTTGGCTATTTGGTGTGAAGGAGGGAACGAAAGAATGGATCCCTGTTGTAGCCCCTACATGGGAATTTCTTTAGGGTCTAGGGTTTCTACATCAAGCTAATACGGACCTCATGATCTCCTTACAATCCGCAGGCATATCCACGGAGCCCCCAAAACCTCCATTTTTCTAACTCCCATAAAATCTCTTAAATCCTCAACCCTACCCCGGCTTTCCATTTCCTACTTAGCAGCAGGGAGGGAAAGTTCCCTAAGCCCTGAAATTCTCATCCCCGCATTAAACAAACCCTCTAACCTAAGTCCTAAACCCTAGATCCTGAGCCCTAAAGAAAGCCTCACTCCTCGATCCTAAGCTGTAAACCATCAAAATTTCAATCCAAAGAAAGCTTCATTCCTCGATCCTAAACTGTCCTCTTTCCAGCCCTAAATCCAAAATTACAAGCCTTAAACCTTCAATCCAAAATCCTAAACTGGAAGCCCTAAATCCTACACCCTAAGCCCTCCAACCTAAACCCTAAACCGAAAAGCCTTCAATCCTCAATCCTACCCCCTAAGCCAGAAAACCTTCAACCTTACATAGGAGTTTCCCAAAATTAGGGGTACCATTCTGGGGGTCCCAATAGTAAGGGTTATAGTACGTTGGGCTCTATATTGGATTCCCCTTATTATGGGAAATTACCACATCTCAAACCCTACGCCGTGAGGACCTGGGCCTGCACAAGTTTACTGAGCACTACGCCAGGGACCCGAGCAACTTCTGATCAACTCTGGACTCAGATAGATTGGATGGGGTTTGGGGTTTAGGATTTAGGGTTTAGGATTTAGGGTTTAGGGATTAGGGTTTAGGATTTAGGGTTTAGGAATTCGGGTCCAGGGCTTACTGTGGAGGATTTTGCCCGCACCCCTGCAGCAGCTGCTCAAATTTTTGCAACCTCACCCAACCTCGCGCTAAACGGCAGTTCACAGGGTTAAGGGTTTGGGGAAGAGTCCCCAAAATGGCCTTAGTTCAGTATTTCTAAGAAACCATGTTTTTCCAAAACTAAGAAGTCCTGGCCTGGGAGTCCCTATATTAAAGATTGAGCCACTCAGTTGTTGGTGAGCTTAGGGTTTAGGGTCTAGGGTGTATAAGGTGGACTCTGCAGCTGGAAACTCCCATAAATTTCCTTGTTTCTGGCATAATTCAACTACTCACATTATTGACGGACTGCTATGAGGTGAGGGCACTTTCCAACATTGCCTGATGTTGTGACCAGCTTTCTGCGGATGAACTTTAAGCCTCAAAACCGAGCCCTGAAAGCATTCCTAACTGTGCACTACACCCTGGGCCCCTGAACTCTAACCGAACCCTGAAACCCATACTAGGTAGAGTTCACAACCAGGTGTACGATGTCCGATGGTCTCTTATAGTTGGGACCTCTGTAACCCCACCGGATAGCACGAATCCCAATCAATTGATTCCTTAGCTTCCCACACGGTTTAATTGTGCGGTGGTTAAAAGAGAGTGGTGCATGGAACTGATCCCTGCCGTAGTCCTCATAGAGTCCCCTAGAATGGCACTAGCAACCTATTCTCCCAACCCTAAACCCTTAACCTAAACCCTAAACCCTAAACCCTAACCCCAGGGTCCCTCCACCTTGACCCTCCCTCCAGGCAATGGGCATGCCGATTTGGGTGCCTGCGCGGGAGTTTGCCTACAGGACGGGTGACCGGGTTGAGGTTAAGCAACTTGACTTAAGTTTCCACAATATGAGCATATTGGGTTTAGGATTACCACATATGGGTATATAGTAACTGATTTAATAATGGGTTTTCCTTATTACAGTAAGTTAGCTTCAGTTCCTTGGCAATAGGAGAAGGGAGTCACGCGGCTGGGCTTAGCGAATATGAAGCTTAGAGTTTACAAATTAAGCTTTAGGGTTTGGAGCCTAATGTTTAAGGTTTAGGGCTCTTATTTAAGGCCCAACTCAGGGTTCAAGGTTAAGCCCTAGACCCAGCATAGGGTTTTCCGGTTTTTTGTCCCTGGGTGTCGGCATATGGGGCTTAAGGCTACAGGGGGTCTCACGAGTACTTTAGCGTTTTGGGTGTAGATGCCAGGAAAACTTTAGATTTCCCGCGCAAGCCTCCCTCAGTTGGGGAACCGCACCCCAAACCCTAAACCCTATTCAAGAAGCCAGAACGGGACGCCATGCGTGAGTTTCTCAAACCAACCCTTATACAATCCTTGGTAGGAGTGTCCAGAGTTGCCCCCTTATTGGGTAAGCAACGGCCACTCATTTTGAGAAACCTTCATATGAGCTATAGTCTCAACTCCTTCAAGGGGGATTATATGGGGGAGTATATTGGGGTGTAATATTGGGGTTAGTAAGGGGGATACTAGGAGTTTAGACTATAGTTCATATAGCTGGGCCCCATATTCGACGAAGGCCTGAGTCAGTCTATAACTAGGAGCCCACTCACGGTTGAGGTTAAGGGTTTAGGGCGGCTCAGGGTTTAGGTTTTCGATTTTCAGGTTTTAGCGTAGGATTTGAGCCCTATACCTTAAAAAGAACTGGTGCTTTTTAAGAAAAACTGCGGCTTTTGTTTAATGGATGTGTATAGAGATTCCTAGTATGGCATATATGAGGCCAGGTAGGGAGCAGGGTAGCGGCCAGAAACCCCAAACCCTAACACATCCTAGGGTTTTAGGGTTCTAGGGTTTTTAAGTAGAGCAGGCTGAACCCATTTGTTCCGTGGGGGATGGTGGCCTACTCTGGAAGCTTCCGACACGGAGGCCTGGAGGGCGGACGTTTAAGGTTGGAACTTACGGCTTAGTGTTTGAGAGTTTTGAGGCTTGGGATTTTAGGGTCTTTGGGCTTAGGGTTCAGGGCTTTT
Source organism: Symbiodinium pilosum (assembly GCA_905231905.1). NCBI lineage: Eukaryota > Dinophyceae > Suessiales > Symbiodiniaceae > Symbiodinium > Symbiodinium pilosum. Next base: position 82,766 of record CAJNIZ010000059.1, on the reverse strand, counting down.
GGGTCTACAGTTAAGGGTCCGCAAGAATATTTGGGCGTACATCTAGGCTCTTGTGCAGGGGTAGGGGCCTAGGTAGGATCCAGGGTCTAGGGCTGAGGGATGAAATTTTGAGATCAATTAGGGGTACCTTTAAAGGAGGTTATAGGGGCTATTTAGGGTTATATAGGGTTTAGGGTTTAGGGTTTCCCAAAATTAGGGGTACCTACTATAATGGAGATCATAAGTTTATAGTCCCCCTAAAGTAGAGGCTTTGAGTAGATTATAATAAGATTCGCATATACCCCATATTCTATCTACTTAAGGGGACTATAACCCCCCAACCCTTAACCCTAAACCCTAAACAGTAGTTTCCGTTTTCTTTTCCATTATCCCAATCTACCCTTAATATTCTATCTACTTAAGCGGAGTTATAGCTGCAGGATCCTTTGCGAGTTTCTGGGCTTCTGTGGCAGGGAAAGGTTTCCGGCTGAGTTTTCGCGGGCCCGAGGGCTCGATGTAAACCCTAGACCCCTGAACCCTAGACCCTGATCCCCTGAAGCCAAAACCCAAAAGCTCATGGTCATAAGGGTCTTCGGGTTTATGGTTCAGGGTTGTTAGGGTTTAGGGTTCAGGGTTTTGGGTTTAGGGTTTGCTGGAGAATCAACGGAAAAGAAAATGGAAAACGAGATGTGGATACTAAATATCCCGCATGCCCTCAAGTACCCTTTACCTTGGGGAATTATCGTATTCTGGTATACCAAGGTGATGCAGGTTTTTGGTATTCACAACTTGCAGCGGGTTCAGACTTGGGCGAGAGTCCTGGGTGTTGTCTGGATAGGCTTGGATTTTGAGTCTAGGTTTGAACGGTTTCTGCCTTGCAAGCATGTCAAGTTGGGGGGAGGGTGGTTGGCTGTTGAGGTTTCCCCTGCACTGTAAACCCCAAACCCAAGTTCCAAAAAACCTGAGCCTTGGACTCTACCCGGACCTAGTGTGCATAACGATGGCCCACTAATCCGGCGTAAAATCGTCACAAAAATCCAATTATTGTTACATACGTTTTGGCTCCAGGTAGCCCGAACCGCTTTCCTCTGAACCTTGAGCCCTTGGTATAAAGTATAGGATTGTAAACCTCAAACCTCGGAGCCTAAGCCCTAGACCTAAGCCCATAACCTGGGCGCTTGTGATCTTTGTGCGGAGTAGGATTCTGGTCTGCGAGCCTGTTGTGACCCTAAACCCTTGTAAACCCTAAACGCTAAGCCCCTATATGAGCCATAGTCTAAACTCCTATTAACCCCCTCAGCAACCCCTATAATTCTCCCCTGCATGACACCCTTTCAAGGAGTTTAGAACCTAAACCCTAAATCCTAAACCCTATACCCTATATAACCCCGACAGATATATACATATATGTATATACATACACACCCCTCTAAGGAGTTTAGGCTATAGCCACTATGTCCCTGAAGCCCTAACTCGGGGTCAGGTCCCAGCCTCGCAGATGAGCAGGACGGCTAATGAGGGTGCGTAAGGGGCTGTTGACAGGGGATATAGGGATATATAAGGATATGTGAGGGTTAGGGGTTTAGGGGTTTAGGGATCAAGGGGTTTTGGTTTGGAGGGCGTTTATAGTGTTTGTTTTGGGGGTTCAAGGTTGTAGGTTTTTAGAGAATGCGTTTTAATTCTTATCAGCCTTGACCCTCATATAATCTTTATAAAACCATAAGACCTTAATTTTCATAAGACCCCAAAACCTAGCCTAAACCTTAGTTAGGGGAGATCCTAGGCCAGGGTACTAGAACTTTTTTCCTGACAGAAATATTAACAAGTTCCTCTACAAAAACCACCTACGGTTTAGGGTGCAGGGCTCAGTGAAGGAGATCCCTAGTTGCTTGCGATTCCTTACGAGGAACGTGCCCTGCAGTGACTGCAGAACGTCCCTAACTCATGGCTGGGTTGACAGAGAAGTCTTCACCTTCCAAGAGTTATCTTCCCAAGCGACCCAATGTAAGAATTCCCCGGCTCTAACCCTAAGCCCTGCTAAGTCAACTAAACGCTGCACATAAAATTTGCGCACCGATTTGCGGATTTTCGCAAAAATTCAAAATCCAAAAATGACAGCATTACGTTTTCTGCCGCGTTTTCGCAAAAATCCAAAAATGGCTCGGTCCAGCCTCCTTTCCAGTTTACGGATTTTCGCAACAATCTGTAAATTTTCGCAAAAATCTGTAAATTTTCGCAAGAATCTGTAAGTTTTCGTAAAAAATCGTACATTTTCGCAAAAAAATGTACATTTTCGCAATTTTCGACCTTTCGGGCTCCAGGCCCACAAGCCTATATTCAAAAATCCTAAAATTTTCGAATTTTCGCGTAATCGCCCCAAACCAAAATCGCGTAATCCAATTTGCGCAAAAATCTTGGATGTTGACAAAACCGTTACGTTCGCAAAAATCGTCAGATGATCCCAAACAATCTAGAATCCGCAAGTTAACAATTCGTCTAGTTCTAGCACAAAATCTCTACGGAAAAGCTTAGCCAGAACCAGGTAATTCAGGGTCTCAGCTGTAGGGCTGAGGTGATATTCCGCGTAACCTGCTAGTCCCTCATCGCAAAAAAATACTCGTGTTTGCTGGTACTTCTATTTAGAAGAAAACAACAGACCCACAAGCTCAACAAAACTCAAGCTCTGGTTTAGGAAGGAGAAGGCAGAGCTAAAGGCAGAAGTGGACGCCATTCCAGCAAAGGTTGAGCCTGCCAAACAAAATCCATTGCTTCGTGTTTTTCAGGCTGTACAGCCTGCAAAGTCTTCCTATGAAGGTTGGATTTCGCATTACTTACTCTCCAAGAGTCGTATTCCATAGACAGCAAAAACCTTCACATTTTCGCAAAATCTGCAAATTGTCGCAAAAATCTGTAGCTTTTGGGAAAAAACTGCAAATTTTCGCAAAAATCTTTATTTTTGGCAAAAATCTGCAAGTTTTCGTAAAAATCGGTAAAATTCTCACAAAAAATTGCAAACTTTCGCAGAAATCTGCAATTTTTCGATAAAAGATTGCAAATGTTCGCGAAAAATCTGCAAATTTTCGCAAAAATCTTCAGATTTTCGCAAAAATCTGCAATGTTTTGCAAAAATCTACAAATTTTCGCAAGAATGTGCAAATTTTCGCAACAATCTGTAGATTTTCGCAAAAATTTGTAAATTTTCGCAAGAATTTGTACATTGTCGCAATTTTCGAATTTTCTCGCTCCGGTACAAGCCTATATTCAAAAATCCTAAAATTTTCGAATTTTCGCATATTCGCCCCAAACCAAATCGCGTGAATATCGCTCATCGTTTCGCTGCAACATCTGGACCCTGTGCGGCAACAATAGACCACAAGCCGGATGACGGAACCTTGATCTCCCATTCTCAAAACCACCCATGCGAAGGAATCTTGGACCTGGGGGAAGTGGTGGGAGTCTCCCAGGCTCCCATGGGGTTAGGGTTTAGGGGGTTCAGGTTGGATACTGCCCCCACTCAGGAACAGTTGGGCACTCCGTATATTATGTCTATTTGAAGTCCCTAATCTTGCCTAAAAGCCAAAACCTAAACCCTATTGCAGATTGTTTCTGTGTTGGGGCAGTACCCAAGAAATTTAGCCTTCAGCTAAGGGATAGGATTCAGGGCCTGGCCTCCAGGCTGGGGTTGAGAAATTGTGATGGATGAAGGTTTGGCATTATGCCCTGCTTGAAGTTGAGGGCTTAGGGTTTAGGCCAGTTTAAGAGTTCTAAGCAATAATCAACCTAAACCCTAACTCGGTCGGGGTCTTGGGGCTTGGGCTTGGGGCTGCAGGTGCTAGAGTGACTTGGTGATAGAGCCTTACCACCGGGGGTATATAGGCATGGAAGAGAAAATGGAAACTACTGTTTAGGGTTTAGGGTCAGCGGTTTCGCTTTAGCACGGAAACTTATCTTTAGCATAATTGCCAAAGAAACGGTCAAAGCTTATGGGTGCTAATACCGCGTTCTTCGTTTAAAGGGTAATCATGACGTTGAAGATGCGGCTCGTCCATGTTCAGGGTTTTGGGTTTAGGTTTCGTCAGGGTTTAGGGTTTAGACTTGTCATAATGCTTTCGTGCAGGCCCACACTGCCTGCCTGGCTTGCGGAAATTGCGCATGAGTTCACTTGCGAAGAAGACATGTTCGGCTCATACATACATCTGGTAGTTTCCTTAAATAGGGAGACCCCAATATAGACCCTCTAATGCTATAATCCTTATTATGGATACCCCCAAAATGGTACCCCTAATTTTGGGAAACTCCTATCTCTATAAAGGAGTCACTTGTGGCCGGGCGTGGCTGTTTCCCGGAGCAGCTCCAAAGAGTGCAACCACGGGGCTGTCCGGGCACGCCGAGCGGCTCAAGGCCTGGTGGCCACGAACCCTCCGTTTAAAAAATTATATGAGCCATAATCTAAACTCCTGCATGGGGATTATAAACGGGACTACTATAGGGGCTATTAAGAGGGATACTAGGAGTTTAGACTATGGCTCATATCCTGCCTATCAGGATCGTCGAGGGCTGAGCAGTGGCCGGAAGAGATGTCGGAAGCACTCCCTCAGCACACCAGGAGAACTGGGTAGGCCCCTGTAAAAGTGGTATAATAAGAATATAAGAGGGCCCTAATAAATCCCTATTATCCCTTACAGTCACTATTACTGGGTTGGGGAGTCCACCTAGGGTAGGCCCTTGGGATATTTGACATTTTCCTAATGGCTTTAATAGGGGACCCTCTATATTGATATTTGTTCAATGGGTTTTAGGGGCCAACCTAGAGAAAGCATTTAATTAGGCGCTTGGAGTTGCCCAGTTATGGTCGTGCAGAACCATGCGTGGCGGTTATTTGTAATTATTGTTGAAAGGGCCTCTGCATAGTAAAACTGCTATAGGAGACACCTCCCTGCTGTCTCAAACACCAGTGAAACCCTGAATCATGAGGAACTAGTATCCCCCAAAATGAATCCTTGTATGACTGTCTCATGATATGCCCTCAACCCTCAACTCAAATCCTATGCTAATCACTGAGGCCCTTAATTGGGTCCGCTGGTTTTAGATTTGCCCCTGGGGCTCAGGGATCTACCAGAGTTCCAAGGAACTTCGAGCTTCACACAGTTTAGGGTTCGTGGGGGTTTAGGGTTTAACGGTGGTCGGGGTTTAGGGCTTAGGGCCCATTACGTCCGGGGCTGGGTCAGTCCCCACCACGTAGGCACCAGGGTTAAGACCTTAAAGCCCAAAGCTAAGCATGTCCTGTCCTCAACCCTTCATGCAGTCCAACTGTAGTCTCCTTAAGGCTTTCTACTTTTGATGATAGTATACCCCTAAGGAATTATTAGGCATATTATTCCATTGCGGTGGGGAACGGTGTCCGCCGCACCGCCCGCACCGCCGCGCTCTATTATTTTCAGTATAGGTCTTGGGAGACTATTGCAAAGGTCAGCAGGTGTCTTGACCTAGCCAGAAACATTAACGTTCTGTCAGGCTTAAAGAAGCATGTGGTGTTTCCAAAGTGCAGACCAGTTGGTCGGGATTAGGCTCATATGGGTACATTGAGTTCCTTAAATTTCAACCGGGCGTGTCGACAGAGGATTGGTAGTTATGTCCTCACCTCATGCAGACGACCCATCTTCTGCAAGTCCACTGCTTGCACTGCCTCAGGGCCCACGCCTACCACGAACTGTGTTCAGCTCCTTAAAGTCGGGTAATTACATGCCACAAGAGCGTTCACAGAAGCCTGAATGGGGACCATTAAGAAGTTCTTATAAGTTATCCTCAAACATCTGTAAGTGCCCAAGAGTACCCCGTTTTGAAGGCCGCCTGTTCAGGAGGAGTTACCTACATGTGTCAAGCCCATCTTCGCATTCTAAAACGTATTTTGAGCTTGGGAAATTTTGAGCCGTAGGCCAAATTCTCTAATTTTAAACTGATGTAACAAATACGTGTGACGTGTCAGGGACCTTGACGACAATGACGTGCCGGAGGCCATTGCCCATGCTTCTTCTGCCTCATAGTTTGTTGAGGGTCCGTGTGGGAAGCGGCCAGACTGCTGCGCAGCATCGACATCATCCGCCATGATCTTGTGCGCCTATAAGCCTCTGTAGGGTTTAGAAGGTTGAGGGCTCAGGGGTCATGTAGGACTTCGTCCATTAACAGGGTCAGGTGCTGTTGGGTATGCGAAAGTGCAGCACGCCAACTTCATCGGAGGTTCACTCAAGCCAGCCCGAACTTCTAGACCCTGAACCCTAACTTGACCAGAACCTTAGCACCTAAAGGGCGCTGGCTACGAGGGAAATCTTTGGATTTGTAAAGGGCAGCCCATGCGTGCGATTCATGAAGTGCAGGGGCTACACGCAAGTGAAAGGAGAAAGAGAGAGAAAGAGAGAGAGAGAGGCCAATCAAGGATTCAGGGCTTCAGGCTGAGGGTTCTAGTGCATCAGGTTTAAGGTTTAGGGCTTAGTGCCCCTTTTGTTCTCACCAGGACTATTGGTAAGCAAATCCTCCGCCTTAAGCCCAAAGACCCCACGCCCAAATTCCTGAGCCTCCACCTTCTCCCACACTGAACATGGAACCCGAAAGAGATCCTACAAAGTCTGCGGTCCTTCGCAAAGGGATCCGTGTCAGTGTGGGGGGAGGGTATATAGCAGGGGTTTAGGGGATTTGGGGTTAAGGATGTAGTGGCCGTACGAAACTATTCATTATGGACCCCTGACCCTAAGCCCGAAACGTCGCAACTCCGAGCCCTAAATCCTAAACCCTAAACCGCAAACCCTAAACCCTATGATATGCCCTTGTGCATCCCCATATGCCCCATATATCAAGGAGATCTCCCACCTTCCGTCCCCTAAACCCTAAATCCCAAACCCTATACATCCTTATATGAGCTATAGTCTAATGGTGGCTATATAGTGGATTATAAAAGGGACTAGTATAGGGGTTATTAAGGGGGATACTAGGAGTTTAGACTATGGCTCATACGTCCTTTTGTACATCTGTAGATACCCATCTAAACCCTCAAATAGCCATGTACTAGCTCCCCCTGACCCAAGTGCCGGGGAGCCAGGAGTTTGCCTTCGCGCCCTTCTTCAACGCTCAGACTTCCAAGCTGCAGAAAAGGCTTTCTATGAGGATAAGGTGGTTCTTTGAGGGCTTGTATGTAGAGTTGCACATAAGGCTGCAGTAGGGTGACATGGTTTCAGGATTCCGTGAAAACTTTGTTACAGCAAACAGTTCAGGCATCAGGGGTTAGGACTCATGGTGTTTGGTTTAGGATGTGGCTTTCGTGAGATGTATGCTGTACGCTACAAGGCTTGTTCGGTGTCAGGGTTACCTATTATAGGATATAGAAACCCTGAAAACCCTACACCCTGAACAGGAACTCCCCACTAGGATGTCAGAAGGCTTGATGTTGAGAACGGCTAGACTATCTGATTGTTCTTCGAAGGGCGTCGCCACACGTCCTTCCACAGAGGGATTCTCAAAGTTTGTGGGTTCCTGTTGGGATTGTTATTCTTCTGATGTTGCTTTGGGCTTTCCCACCATCGTGCCTAGCGACGACCACTGTCCTCCTCTTTCGGCGGTACAGACTGTTGATACTGAAATCTTGCATGACCTTATACTATAGCATCATCATTCCCAAGGTTTAAGGTACTGAGGCTCATGCAGACCCTAAACCTAGGGTGACCCTGTTTTGATAAACTGCTGTGTCCTGTTATCGGTTCATAGGAAACCACTGGCTACAAACAAATCCTGGAGCATAAGCCACTTTAGGGTTTGAGGTTGATGGTATATTCTCCTTGTATCCTCCGTAAAGGCCCTCATCCTGTCTTTGAGCTAGCCTAAAAACTATTTTAACGTTTGGATGGCTACCACACTTGTGTTTTATTCTTGAGTTGTTGTTGACAGCCACAAGGTTCAAAGATGCGTGTCCGTGAAGAGGGAGTCTCTACTTGTTCGTGCTATGCGTGCTTCCGCTAAGACAGTGTCAGTGCTGCAGCTTGCACCTGTGCTTGCAGATAGACGTGTTTGTGCTTGTGGCTGTAACATCGAAGTGTTCAGAACCAAAACCATCGTGAGCTTTCTCCTAGGACGGCTCCTTACCCGCTTGCCAAGACGGCATACTGGTACGAGTACGGAGAGTTTGTGCCACGATGCAGCAAGGAGAGCAGACAACAAGGTGTATGGTTTGGGGATTGTGTTTTGGGAGGGTGTTGAGGCTTTGGCTTACTCGTTGCGATTTTGCCCCTAGTTTTGGGGTGTGAGTGTTTAGACTGGGATACCTTCACACACTCAAGCCTACCTTTTGACCATCCTAAAAGCTTAAACTCTAGCCGCTAAGTTTTAAGAATGTGGAATATATTGTTAGGGTTATATAGGGATACTGGAAAAGAAAATGGAAACTACTGTCTTAAACATGATAAGGTATAAATTGGGGATATCGGGGGATATAGGCCCTAGACCTTTCGCAGATGCAGCCAAGCTGAGATTTCTTTAAGAGGCGAGTAATAAGAACATAGGGGTCCTGCCAGCAACCCTTGCATCAACGCACAACCCATAACCCATGTGAGGTTGAGGGCTTAGGGAATCGCAACAGCAATTAGAGTAAGATTGCGATAAACCCTCAGCCCTAAACCCTGAATCATACAGCCTGTTGGGCAACAGTCTGCCAGGATGACATTACCACGCCACACAGACACATGCATGGGCACTACAGATGATGAAGCTTGGGGCTTAGGCCTTAGGATGATGAATCAGTGTGTGATTCTCTGGTCTGGATTGCTGTCGAGGACTTTAACCTAAGGACAGCAACGCAGTTCTTCGAGCTTGTCGAAACCTAAAGCCCCGAACCCTAGGCCCTAGGCCCCGTTGTTTTGCGTGGATGGTTGGTGGGTTGCAGAATGAACACTCAGGCTGCGACGTGTAGATTTGGACTTGGCTCTCGGAAAGGGTTCAAGGTCTAAGGTCTAGGGTTTAGCCTGAACCCCGAACCCACCCTGAACTCAAAACCTCAAACCCATACCCTTAAGCCCTCACCCCAGACCTGAATCCCTGAGCCCCATATCCCTCAACCAGCTTTACATATTTCTAGAAACAGGGTTCATCTCATTTTCCAGTTCATTACCCATCTGATTCTCCAGCCTTCATTCCCAAGCCTAATTAAGCTTTAAACACCACCTAATCCAGTATATATTGGGTACTGCCCCCACCCTGTAGCAGTCTATATTAGGGGTCCTACGAAGGGCTATATATAAACATAGTATATTTGTTATCAACTGTTAGTGAGGGAGGGCAGTACCCAAAGTATATACTTCGTTGTCCCGGCACATTCGCAAATGCTTGTATGTATCCCTTTATGTCCCCAAACAATGGCACCTTAAACCCCAAACTTGCAACCCTAAACCCCAAACCCTGAAACCCCGAAACCTACACACCAATTCTTGCACCTAAATCTAGAACCCAAAAGCCCTGAAGCCTGAAATTCTGAGCCCTCAACCTTCGAAATCCTTACATATCCTGTAACAGTATGACACCCCATATGCTCCTATAGTCCAGTTCAAAGGAGTATCCCTACATCCCCCTCAAACCCTTAAACCTTAAATCCAAAGCCCTAAATCGCCCTTTAATACCTCTTACGGCGCCTCAGGTCCTACCCTGCGGTCCAGGACTGTTGGGGATCTGGGATTGAGCTTGAAGGTTTGGGGTTATATGGGATATAAAAGGACCTATAGGAATATGTACAGCCTAGCATTCATGGATTAGGGATTGAAGGGGGCGGTATATTGGTATATAGGGTGGCTTAATACAAAATCAAAGTGAGAAGAAAGTGGAGAATGCTTGCAAACTACAATTTAGGATTTTAGGCTTCAAGGGTTTTGCCTTCAGGGCTTACAAGGGGTATGTAGGGATATTTAGGGGGTATAGGGATGTGGAAGTCTAGGTTCGAAGGGGTTTAACAGGCGATTGTGTTGCCATTGTTCTCATTCAGTTCAGGTGTTGGGGTTTTAGGGTGTGGGGTTTTAGGGTTTCTCGTTTGAAGGGATTTGGGGGTTGAGGGTTTACATATGGGATATGTGGGGATATATAGGGATACATTGGACATTTTACGTATGTAAGAATATTAGGGTTGCAGGTTTTAGGGTGTAGGCTTTGGGGCTGAGGCTTAGGGTTTGCGTTTTGAAGTTTTGGGTTTGAGGGTTCAGGGTTGAGGGTATTTTGGTTGGGGTTTAGGGTTGCAAGTTTGGGGTCAAAAGTTGAGGGTTTTGGGCAGAAGAAGATCATACTTGGTCTTCTTCAGGCCACTTTCCTCAATTTGTCCTCCTACTGTTTGGGGTTTGGGGTTGAAGGCAACAGGGATTAAGGCTTCTGAGCCGTGCACCCTCCAAACAATATATCAACCTTCCAGCCGTGAGCTCTAAACATTAAACGCACCCGAAATATTATGAAGAAGAGTGCCCTACACGGATTTTGTCCAGGCTTAGGGTGTATGATGTAATACCCTAAACCCTAAAAAGCCTATATCGCTCAAATCCTGTACAGCACAGCACGCTTGCCCGTGAGGCTGCGAGGTAAGCGTGCCGGGTCAGCTCCGTGAGCGTTATACCTAAAGCCCTACGTTGTAAGGTTGAGGATTCAGGACTTCGGGGTTTGGGCTAACATCCTATGTGGCCCTAAACCCCGAACCCCTAAACTCCGAACCCCTAAACCCTAAACCCTAAATAGTAGTTTACATTTTCTTTTCCATTATCCCTATATAGCCCTATTTTATGCCTGCATAAACCTGCTCACGGCCAGAGCTCCCTCAGCTGACAACCACAGTCTAAACACGTTGTATCCCCTTTAATGACCCCTATAGTAGTCTCCTATTTAATCGCTTGTATGACCGAGTTCGTAGCAGGCGTTCTTGCAGTGAATGTCCCAGCTGGTACGCGGCTGGAGGTTTGGAGTGTTGGGGGTTAGGGGTTGGGTTTAGTGGATGCAGAATGCAGGGCTTACCGGGGCAATCCAAGCTTGATATTTACGATTGCAAAAAGCATCTTCGCTTTGGAATTCTCATATGGGAGTTGCTCAAGTAACCCCGCGCAATCCTCAATAGGGGACCTCATAATCCTAGTGAAATCTTCAGATATCCCACGATTTCCCACACTGACCCCACTGTGAGAAGTCCCTAAGCCCTTAACCCTAAAACCCTAAGCCCTTAACCCAAAAAAGGAGTTCATCTCCGTGCCGGAGCTCATAACTCAGATCGAGACTGTGGACCTCTTACCTGTGACAGCGCGTATGAGGCAGCCTTTTGCAGCTTTGTTCCCTAAGCCCCAAGTGGATCAGAGGCTAAATCAGGTAGATTCCCAGAGGCCCCCAGATAGGATAAACCCTCCAAGGGGATCCCTGCGCGCAAGACTCCTAAACCTTAAACCCTTCATTAATCGAAGGACCCTTCTAAGCGTCCTTCCTAGGGGTCTATCCTACTTGGGCACTTCTTATCCGAACCCGGCTTCAGATTAGGGTTTAGTGTTGAGAGTACACGATTACGTGCCAAGGGATTGGCAACAGCAGCCATAGGGTCCAAAAGGACGGGCAGCACCCTCAAACTGTTTCTAGGGTGTGGGGTTTAGGGGTTTTGTGTTTTGAGGCCCAGGCAAACCCTAAGCCTTAAGCGCATAATCATACAGGTTCCAGATTTTGGCTAGCAAAGGCCATGATCTATTATTGAAGTGAAGATTTTGGGTTTGCGGCATGCGCCCTGAATTCTATCGTTACCAGCCCTTTGGTGGCTTTTCAACCCGCTGAAGCATTGCAGAACCCTTTTCTCCTTATTATTCTGCCCTCAATTTAGCGTGGAGCCTTGTACCTACACTAGGTTCTACATGGGAGTTTGTCCAAATTCCACGCAGAATTTTGATGATAGATGAGGGCCCCAAGAATCCCTTCAACATCCGCATGTGGCCTCCCCATTTCGAGAACCGCCCCAAAGAATCATTACATTAAAGCCTACTGACACAACGCAAAACTCTAAACCCAAAGCTCAGGACCCTAAACCTTCCCAATACCCCAAACTTCTTAAACCTGAACCCTATACCCCTCTATATCCTTATATGTCCCTATATCTCCTAAGCCCCCAACCCCCCAATCCCAAACACCCCAAAAACCCAAACCCTAAACCTTCAAATACCTAAACTGCAGGCAGTTCCGTGCGGAGCTTTGGCGCACAACACGAGCAGTCTACGCAGCGGTACGCTTCATCCGGGTTGCTGTTGCTTTCATGTAGGATATTATAAGGATTAGGGGTCAGGGCTTGGGGAGATTTACGGATTAGGGATTAGGCTGTAAGGAATAAGGCTGAGGGTTTATTGATTGTCCCAGCCATGTTATATACGGATATGGGCATTATGTGGAGTTATATAGTTATATGAATAGTGGTAATGGAAAAGACAACGGACAAGAAATGAAAACTGCGATTTGGTGTTTAGGGTTCAGGAATGATACTGCTGATATTGCCCCCAAGAATGTTACTCTAATTAGCAATCCATGACATATATATATATATATAAATATACACACACATCTGGTTGCGGGTTCAGGGTTTTGGGTCAAGGGTATATAGATGCAGATAAACAGATGGATAGGTAGATGGATAAGTAGATCAGTGGACAGACAGACTGGGGTTAATTAGGGTTTAGCAAATAGAGAAGCAAATGGGCAACTAAATAGTAACTGGGGGTATGACATAAATATACATATATATATATACATGTATGTATTGGTACATAAACCTTAAACTTTTCAACCCCAAACCCTATAAACGGGATTCTGGTTTAGACTGGGGACTATAGAGCTACTGATCCTCCATTCCGCCCTGCTAACAACCAGCAAGTTGTCTGCATCTCTCAACCCTACACCGCTCATATAGGGGTTATATAGGGATAATGGAAAAGAAAATGGAAACTACTATAATGGGTTATAAAGGATTGGGCTCATAGGATTTTGGGTTTAGGTTTGAGGATTTGGGGTTTGGGGTTTAGGGTTTAGGGTTTTAGATTTTTGGGCGTGGGGTTTAGGCTTAGGGTGTTGGGCTTAGGATCTTAAACCCGTAATGTTGCAGCCCTTCCTTGATCTACTCAGAAGCAGCAGGATCACGATAAAAGTATAGGGCACGCTAGAACGGGGTGTGAAATTTTCTGTTTGGCTGGGCTGCCTTAGGGTACGGGAGTTCGGGTTGAGGGAGGCTTAGGGTTCAGGGCTTTGGGATTAGGATTTCACATTCAGATTCAGAGGTCAGGGCTACAATCCTAACACATGGGCGTTCGTAAGTAGTAGTCAGGGATAGCATCTTGAGGGGATAGTTTCAAGGCATGGCGCAGCGTTACAGCAATACCCTCAGAGTCTCCTCAAGTGGCTTGAGCATGTTCCGTCACGAAGGTGAAACTGCGCGCCATGGTTCTTAATGACTATTAAATAGGTTCTTAATGACTATTAAATAGGTTCTTAATGACTATTAAATATGCTTTTCATTTGTTTCTAGGCCCTAACCATATCCCAGATTAGCAGCCCACACTAGGGCTCATTTGCTCCAACCTGAAACACGTGGCAACAGCGGGAGAACCCCTAGCGCCCATAACCCTAAATCCCCTGAACATTGGAGCTTGCACCCAAATTCTCTAAACCCTTAAACTCGAAAATCCTAAACCCCTAAATCCCGGTAACCCCCCTACACCCCTAAACCTTAGGTCCCCAAACGTCCCTACGACCCCTTAAAGCCCTAAACTTTGAACCTGAAGACACTCCTGCATGATAACCGCGGTCCCAGCGGTGCAATGTAAGCTCAGTTTCTGAATTTGATTTTCGATCCGATTATCCATTATTTGGGCTATATCGACCTGCCCATACACAATCCCAATACAACCCCTAAATAACCCTCACATCACCCCTATCTTCCCCTATGTATCCCCATGACCCTGGAAACCCTAAACCCTAAGTTTGCACGCAGGCCGCATCTGAGCTAGCGGAGCGGGCGCACGCTATTGGTTTACAGCAAAAAAACTGCTTGGTTCAGAAGGGTTTAAGTCCTTTTAACCAGGTAGACGGGGATTAGACTGGGGTTCTCTAGGGGGAGTGGAGAAGGAATGGAAGCTACGGTTTAGGGTTTAGGCGTTCAGGGGAGGTGAGGGAGGTGCCTGGATGCCCAAATAATTTAGAATCATTAAGTTGGGAATCCCTTAGGTCATTCAAAGATATTAGGGTTATATGGGGGTTATATAGGGATAATGGAAAAGAGAATGGAAACTACCATATTATAATGGGGTTGTATGTGTCTTTTGGATTCTTTTTTCCCTATGCCTTGAAAGTACGAAAAATGCCGGCCCGAAGTTCTAAACATAGACCAACAGGCCATCAAAGGTCCAGGCAGGGTTTAGGGCTTGGGGGTTCCAGTAGGGTTCAGTGTTTACAGGCTCCGGCTCTCAAGTAAAAGCATGTGAGCATTTTGGAACATTCCATTTCGAGAATATTACAAATCAGGGGGATAGACCCTAAACCCTAACTGCGTGGCTCTTCAGAAGGAAGGTCAAGAGAATTTTCCTGAGCGGTCGGAGCCCTTACCTACACTTTACGGCCTCCTACGTAGTTTAATTTGGGTTATGGCATGCGTTTTGGTTATGATTCTTATTCAGACTGCCCAATCGAAGCTCAAAGCGTACATGCTAAACCCCACAAGGCCTGAATCCCAAACCCAGGGCCCTGAGTTCGAAACCCCGCATCGAACAACCCTACACCTCAGGGTGTAGGATTTAGGATTCAGGGGTTAGGGGTTGGGTTTAGGAAAAGGAAGAGTAGCAGTAAATCAATAGAAATAGGAATAGCATTAAGAGTACTGGTAAAACCTCGGCTTTAGGAGACACTCATGGAAACTGTCATCACAAGCGCGGAGGTTTCTACTAGTCATGCTGCGACGATATCCACCCTATGAGTGTCTCCTTTAAGCCAAAAAATTCTAATTAGGTGCTTCTTGGAGGATCGTCATTCATGAGGATTATAGTATTATGGGTTTCATATTGAGGGCCCCCCGAACCGCCGCTCCTGTTTAGGGTTTACGCTTGAGGGTGTGGAGTTTAGGGCTCAGGGTTTAGGGCTTGATTCTTTGCCGCGCTCGTTCATACCATCGCAGCCATTGCTGCCAAGACTCCTCTTAAGATGCAAGACTTGAAGACCCCAGAGCTTTATGCTTTCCGCAAAAGTTCTCCAAGTATGGTCTTATCCCAAAGCCCCCAAAATGTGTCAGGATCCAATGTTTTGAGAAAATTCCCCACTCCACCTCCCAAGAACGAGCCCTAAACCCTCAACCGTGACCATGGCATCGTCGTGCTGGACGTATGCTGTGCGAACCCGGCCGAGTGGCAACTTGGCTGTGCAGGCATCGGGATGATGTTAGGCGTTCGGTAGTCCTAATGGGTTTTGGGTTTAGGGTTTACTAAACCTACCACCTGGACTTCAAAACTAGGCAAAATAGAATGAAACAAGAGAAAAAGGCCACTAGTTTGCCTACGTTGGGGGGATCCAGATAGAGGTTTTGAATTAAGGGCTTCTCCAGGTAGCCCCTGTCAAACTCGAAGCTCCAAAACCCGAAACTGGTCATTGTTGGCCTTCGTTTCAGGGCTTAGGGTTTACGGGCTTAGGATTTAGAGTTTGAATTGTCGTGCACAAAAGGTCACAAAAGCACAACAAGGAATATGAGCATGTAATGGCCTTGTATCATCTCAAGAAGCAGCCAGTAAGTCTAAACCCTGCAAGATTCAGGGCTTACCATTCTCGAGGGTACGTCATGCGCAGCCATGTGTTGAGAAATGCCCAGGTAGCAGATTGAAGAGATAAGCTGTGCAGGCGAAAGATTGTTTGCAACCCCTGGGGCTGAACAAAGCAGGGTTCAGGTCATCCCAGATTTGGCCAAAGCAAATGCCAATATCATTTTGAGGTTAACTTTTGAGGAACCCTATAAAAAAGCTCCAAAAGAAAGGAGCATAACATTGGTAATCACCTAGGCCACTATATTGTCAACATTGTAACAGCACCTTGTATTAGGCAGTAAACCCTTAACCCTAGTGTTGCGCAATTACCCTGCCTCCATATCATTTAGGACAGAAGGATATTCGAATCACAGCTGAGAACAGCGAGGTTGTGGGTCCCTAAACCCTAAAACTTACAGGGGTTGTGGGTGCAGGGTGTCGCAGAAGGAGCCCTTAACTGTCGCTTTGGGTTTAGGATTGAGTGCAACTTTAAAAGAAAAACCTGAAACGCCAAGCTGAAAAACGTTAGCTACCATTAGCTTAGTGTTGGGCTTTTGGATTCCTGCCGTGAACCCCTAATTAGGGTTTAGGGTTTCGGGTAAGGGATAGAGTTTGCAGTTAAGCCTAAACCCACAGCACCAAACCCTACAACCCAAACCCCTAAACCCCTAAACCCTGAATCGTCAGCTTGCCAAACCCCTGGGCTTTGTATCTCAGGTCAAGTCCTCCCTCAACACCCTACCCTCAGGACCCAAACCTGACTCCTATTATGCTCCTGATACTGATACTCATATGAGTCATAGCCTAAACTCCTCTAAACTCCTTAAAAGTGGTTTTGTAAAGGGATTATATGGGGGACTAGAAAAGGGGATAAGGGGGATACTAGGAGTTTAGACTGTAGCTCATATATCCTCAGGCCCGGGGAGGTGCCCCTACCCTGGGAAAATGGAAAAGAAAATGGAAACTACCATAGTACATAGGGGCTATGGGGCACATATTGGGGTTACATTGGGATAATGGAAAAGAAAATGGAAACTACTATTTAGGGTTTAGGGTTCAGGGTTGGGGGGTTATAGTCCCCCTCGAGTAGATCGAGTATGGCTTTGGGTATGGTATAATAAGATCCTCATATACCCCATATTCTAACTACTTAAGGGGGACGATAGCCTATGTCTATCTATCCCTACATATCCTTTTCTAAAAGTTCGTATGTATCATCATTTATCCCTTGCACTTCACCTGAAACCTTAAAGCCGAAGGCTATAGTCCCCCTTAAGTAGATGGAATATGGGGTATATGGGGATCTTATTGTAATCTACCCAAAGCCATATTCTATCTACTTAAGGGGGACTATAACCCCCCAACCCTAAACCCTAAACCCTAAATAGTTGTTTCCACTTTCTTTTCCATTATCCCTAGATAACCCTCAATAACAAACCCCAATATTCCATCTACTTAAGGAGGACCCCCCACCCAGTAATAGTGACTGTAAGGGATGTTAGTGATTGTATTAGGGTCCTATTATATTCCAATTATATCACTATTACAGGGTGGGGGGGGTCCTCCTAATATCTACTTAAGGGGGACTATAAACCTGAAGAACCCCTATATATTCTCCAGTTTCCATTTCATGTTCCATTTTCTTTTCCATTTGATTCTCCATTATTGGGGTATAATCCC
>CAJNIZ010000059.1:44848-61302 GCA_905231905.1 Symbiodinium pilosum | reverse complement strand
GAAAGAAAATGCAAACTATCATATTTTTTGGCAGTTTATTTAGGGACTACACTCAGAACCACAGGCAAGTTTTGCTCTATCAAAGGATTGGAGCCTCAGAGCCAATTCGCCAAGATTCATCACTCTCTTGTGAATTCGGGCCGGGGACATGCAAGGACAATCATAACAAGCCAAACCCAACGGGAATTTGCCATAGCCAGATCTGGCCTATCCGTCCTGCGGACCCCGACCTTTAAACATGGAACTCAAGCTTTCTGCGGTAGAGACGTGAGCATGCACCATGATGCAAGGTTTAACGTGTGTTCATATGGCTTTTGAACCAGTTTGCATTCACTACAGCACGAAGCTCCTCCTTACACCCTAAACCCTAAAGCTTCAATTCAGCAAAGGATATCCTCCACTGTTGCCGTCTCGGAAACCAACAGGCAAGGCAGCTTGATTTCGACCCTGAACACTAAACGCGGTGTAAGATTTGGGGTTTAGGGCCTAAGATTTAGTTTTCAGGGTTTAGGGTTTCGGGTTTAGCAGGTTTAGGATTAAGCGTTTTGTGGTTCAGGGCTTAGGTTTTGCGATTGGGACAAACCTTAGGGATCATGACCTGCAACTGCAGCCCGCTAGCACTGAAATCACCAGCAAAGCAAAGTACGGCAGTGAAGTTTTGCTGGCTGTGTTGGACCCCCACCAACCGAAAAACCGAAACCCTAAACCGCAATCCCACGCACTAAAGATGCCATCTGACTTCATTAACTGCCCGAAACTGACATCTTCTCAAGGGGTTTCAGAAGCCATAAATGTAAACAGGAATAGTAATAGACTTAATTGTGATAGTTAATCGTAACAACCATAGTGCTAGTAATGTTAACCGCTCCAAGAACCTAGACAAACGTCCTTACACTGTGAAGCCAAAACATCGCAAGGGTTCAAGGGTTAGGGTTTAGGGTATGTGCCTTCAACTCCTACGACTGTTTCCCACCTGGAAGCCATGAGACTTAGCTGGGGGTCTTCTCGTAATTCTTTTCGAGGCTGTTGTCCATTGCGTTTTGTTTGAGGGGCGGAACCTACACAATCAAACCTTCAACTCAGCAACCTTAAACCTTCATGCTACACTGCCTAAAGAGGCTCATGTACGGACCCAATGATTACCAACAATTTCCTGGTCCTCCATTCCTTGTGTGATTCTAGTGTAGGGTACCTCAAAGAGACCGCATCATGATCTTGATAATTATTCAGGCCCCTATATCCAGTCCCGGTGAAACCCCTACCTAATCCCAGCTTTCATTCAAATTACCATGTTCTTTCCCATTTGAGTCCCCACGATTTGGGAAATATGTGTTTCATGCCGTCTGAGCGCTTGAGAGAGGCGGACTCCGGCAGCAGAACCCCGATAAAGGAGTAGGTGGTGGCTATAGGTCACATCCAGATTTTCCTGATGCTTACGGTTATGGATACACTCCCAAGCTAACATGGAAAAGGCCAAAGGGGGGGGTTAGCGTTTGGGATGTATGATCAATGTACACTCCTTCAAAAGCAGGTTATAAGGGGGCTCCATGTTAGTTAGTCCCGGGGAGGATACGTCTGTGTTTTGTATTATGCCTGCCGAGCCTTCCAACGCTTAAATTAAACCCCAAACCCTAACAACTCCACGGCGGCAAGGCCCCCACGGGGAACTCATTGCCTGCTGGAACCCAAGCCCTCAACCCGCCTGATTCTGTGCGCAAACTTGGGCATTTAGGGCCCTGACCCCGTATTTGGGCGCAACACAGTGGCAGGCGCTCAACCTTTTTCATCCCATATGCCACTGGAATAGCACACGGCTTCTGTTTTTGGTTTCCGCAAGTCGCCAAGCGCACACCCAATATATACTTTCACCAATAGTCCTAAGGCACTCTACCCACCAAAGCCTATAAACAAAACCCTATCCTGCTTAACAAAGGTAATCCCTATAAACCCTATAGCGTCCCAGTTTCCATTTCATTCTCCATGTTCTTCCACATGTGGTTCTCCAGATATCCTCATACATCCCTGCCCTACATAACCCTACTTCACATCACTCCAAGGTTCATATAGCCCGCTTATACTCCTGAAGCGTTGGTTCTTGAAACTCCCACCTGCAGCAGATACTACGAAGAATGGGCGGACTTCGAATCGTGCAGCCTGGCGGAGGACCACCTGAACCATAATTTGCTGGTTATTTTAGGGTTTAGGATTTACAGCAGGACTGAGGGCTTAGGGTTAGTGATCAGGACATCGCGTTTGATGGTTTTCGGTTTAAGACACCAGGCGACATCGACTTCATTTACTACTTGCTCAATGTACCTCAGGGGTTTGGGCCCTGAGCGAAGGAAGACGGCTTGTTTCAAAAAAATGGGAGCTGTTGCTTACTCAACCACAGCAAGCAGAAATATGGAAACAAAGAGCCGAGCAGGTACCTTGGGTACGAAGCGGCAAGTAGTCGCAGATGCATGTTCCCACAAATTCTACAGGTTGTTTCAACCCACAGTGGTGCCATGTCCAAGACGTTTCAGCCCAAATGTGAACCCCACAAACAACAACACAAACCTTTCAGCAACGCCACCTGAGCCCCACGCTTCCAAACAAGCAAGCGCAAGACTGAAAACTCTTCAGGCCCCAACCCTTGTACATAGCAACGAAACGTTTACAAGAAGCATGAAGTTTGCCAGGCTGGTCATCTAACACCTTCCGATTCTCTCAGGGCCATGTATGTCAAATCCCCGCGGCACCGTTTGTTTTCAGTCCTTTCTTAACAGACCACCATAATCATCCTCTTGGCCAAAGCCTAAATAGGTAGACTCCAACCGCCAAAACCATCCCTCTGCAGGAGAAGATCGCGGCACAGATCCGCGGCATTTTCCTTCACGCCATGCAGACCACCTTCCCAGGTTCACGGATGTGTATGTATGTACATCTGTATGTACAGCACGAAGGATATTTCAGGGTCGTCACCGAAGATTATGCAAAGACTTTTTTGAATCAGTTACTACAAAATACAAACCCGTGAAACCGAGACTTCTAGTCCTGTGCAAAAGCATTGCTTTTGGGTTCCATTCCTTTCTTTGGCCCCAATGCTAACGAGGGGCCTGAAGGATTAGGGAGTTAAGAAAATGAGGAGTTTGATTGAAATAACAGGGTTCAGGGGTAGGGGTCTAAGGACAATGTAGGGTTACCTTCTCATGCTGCATTTAATTGCAAGAGATTAGGTAGCCAAACCCCAAGCTTGCTGATGGTTAGGAGGTAGTGCAGGATTGCAAGGGACGCTGGAGATTGCATATGCTTCGGGGTGTTGAGTGCAGGGTAGGATCTCATGGAAGGATGTTTTTTGGGTAGGTCAAGGAATAAAAAACTGTATTTTGACTGTCGTAGAAGGACTCTACGAAAACAACTAAAGGGATTCCTCATTCTAAGCCCTCAAGCCTAAACCTTAAGCCCGACACGTTATTCACCGCATGCCCAAGCTGCATGCATTTCCGGGATGGGCGTGTCTGGCCAACAGGTCTAAGCAGTTGCTTACCCACGATTTAGGGCTTAAGCTGTAGGGCTTAGGGAATGGAGATGAAAATCGAATGTTAATGGGGGTTGTCTGGGATTACTACAGGGATCAATTCCTAAATTCGTTGCCAACCAGAGGTAAGTTTATTCCCCCCCTATTCCCTTAAACCCTTAAACGCTGCCAGCATGCGAAGCTGCAGGCTACAACAAAGCCGATCTCAAGATCTTGGATTGCGGCCGCTTGCCTTAACGCGAGTTCAGGAGTTCGGGCTAATAGTTCTAATAGGTTCATTCTTCCAATGCTTGGGAATTGGAGGGGATTTGCTGAACCCTAAACCCGTAACCGTGATTGAAGTTGATGGTCCTAGGGTTGAAGTTATCGTAGTACGACATGATATGTACATGAAGGGTTTCAAAGGATGACAGGTACCATTATGATGATATAGAGTAAGCCCCTGTCAGCATTACCGCATACAATCCTTAGCGGCACTGCCATTGCGAAAGGCATACTCACAGGATGAAAGCTAGTGTTTGCACCCAAGACAACAATACTTAACGCTGGATTAGCACATACACGCCTCCTAATCTCAATCTCTACTCATGATATGGAAAGCCGCAAGTCCCCAAACTCTGAAATCCTAAGCCATAAGCCCTAAACTGAAATCTTAAAACCCTTGCATCTAAGTTCCTAAGTCCCATCATCCTTGATTTAATTTTTTTTCGCCCATCATCCATGTCCTTTTTAGAGGCGTATATCCCTATTTACCGCTACTTGCCCTTAACCTATAATCCTAAACACAAACCCTTATCTAACACCTTTATTCCTATACCAAGCCCTAAACCTTTATACCTGCATCCCGCTAAGGATGTGGAATAGGGCGCGACCTGGCTGTCTTCAACGACATGGGCTACTTCTGCGAAGGTTCTTACGTTTGGGATACCTTGAGTTTGGGGGCTCAGCTTAGAGCAGATCTTAAGGCATAGGTTTGAGGGTTCAAAGTTCGGGCCATCTAGGGTTTAGGGTGTCGGGGGTACTCGTTGTACCCTAAACCCAAAACTCTAAACCCAGGACCCAAAATTGTAGGCCTAAACCTTAAACCTTTAACCCCTAGACCTTTGGCTTTAGGGGGTACGGTTCCTCTCAGCGAGGTGCATCCTACGGGTTGGGCCGCCGCGTAAACCTGTTGAGATCCATGCGGCCCCATGGGAATCAAAGAGTCTTAGGGCTTTAGGGTCTGGGGTTCTAGGTTTTTAGGGTAGGGTGTAGAATTTTTGGGTTGTTTGCGGTAGGCTTTAGGGTGGGGCTTATACAGACGTATTAGATTAAAACCTGTACTACAACCCCAAACCTTCAATCCGAGGGGATTCTTGGAGGTCTGCAGGGTTTTAGGATTAGGGTTCTAGGTTTGGGTTCTGAGGTTCAGGGCGTAAGATTTAGAGTCTAGGGCTCGGGATTGGGGATTCAAGGTTTTGGAGCTACGGTTCCCTAATCCCTTGGAATTCAAGGTTTCGGAATCCCTTGAAATTCAAGGTTTCGGGATTCGAGTCCCGTGTGCTGTAGCGTTAGTACGCAATTTTAGGTACCGCAACTCTGTTTCAGATAGGGTTGCTAGATGGGTTGTACGTGTCCATAGCCAAAAGCCGCCGCAAAGACTCAATCGATGACTGTAAGGCGCATGGAAGCATTGCCAGAAAGCATAGGGTGATCGCTCCGCGAAGTAGGGGATTTGGTGCAGGGTCTTCAAGCTCATAGCTAAACCCTAAACCCTAAACCCTTTTCGGAACCTTGGTATGCAAATGCGCTGAGCTAAGTCTGACAGAACGCGAAAGATCGAGGCCCTAAACGTGGTAGATTAAGAGCTCAGGCGAATATTCGTTTATATCCCGGCCATGGCATGCCCCCTTATCCGCGTACCCCAGATGGTAAACCGTTAGCTGTAAACACTAAGCTGAAAAGGCATTTCTTACACATGTCCTGAAATAATTCCTACCGAACCCCTAGTCAGCACCCCCCTCTATCTCCTCAGAATCCCTGTACGTCTCTTCGGGTCGCGAGGAACCCCAGACATTTAAACTATCACCGTAACCCTTAAGCATAAGGCCGAACTGGCATGATAAACACCTGTGCCGGAAAGGCTTCGATCCATGTCCGCAGTTGGTGGCGAAGGCAAAAGCCCGATGCTGTGCTGCATCAGGATTTACCATTCAGGGCTTAGGGTTCAAGGTTTAGGGTTTAGGCTCTCGGGTTCAGCGTCAGGATTTGGGGCGTAAGGTTCAGGGTTGAGGATTGAGCGCTTAGGGCTCAGGGATTGGAGTTAGGGCTTAGAAATCAGGGCACTCCGTGACTGGGAGTATGTAACGCAAGGGCCTATTTCACTGGAACATTTTTTGGGGAAGTTTGAAGCAAGTGTTATACGGAAAAGCATTGTATTTTGTGGTTAGTTGCTATTTTACAACGTTGGTACGGAGCTTCGGGCTTAGGGAACCCTCAACTCTAGGGCTTGGGAGGTCAGGGTTTAGATTGTAAGTGTAATTACTCCTTGACCCAAAGCCCCAAGCCCCAAATAGATGCTGAGCATTGCAATCCCTATGATGTCAGGTTCACTTTAATAACCCTCAAGAGCCGGACTTAGCCCGGAAACCCTGCCACCCAAGCCGTAGACACTAAATCCTGAAACTTGAACCGCGAGCCCTAAACCCCATGCCTGGCTACCCAGCGCGGACGCCCTTCCTCTGGTTCGCAAACATACGTTGGCGCTCCTGCCACGAGCAGCTGCCCTGATGCGCCTACGCAGAGCGCACCCCATTGTGAGGAGGTAGCGGTCGTGCAACATGTCATACCCCTTCTATCCCTATCTCTCTCATATCCGTATATATCCGTGCCTATGTACCCCTCTAAATCCCTAAACATGCCTTCGACCCCAAAACCTAAACGCTAAGATTGCCAGGAAATGGGAGGGAAGTACTAATAGTTGACAACATTCTCCTCTTCATTAGATTTTATACCTCAGAACCTCAAGCACCAAGCCCTAACCCTAAATCCCATCCCTTTGTGTCCTCAATATAGCACCAGTTTCCATGTCACGTTCCATGTTCTTTTCCATTTGATTCTTCATAAGACCCCTAAGCCCTAAACCCTAAACATCAGTTGTAACTAACCCCTTTCCTTATCCCTATATGATCCTATCTAACCCTTAACCCTAACCCAAAACCACGAAGTGGGAAGGACTACAAACCATTAGCCCAAAACCCTAAACCCCAAGTGCTGCGAAGCAAAAAAGATAAACCAGGAAGCGGGAGGGAAGTTCACCTCGCGAATTTCGGATCGGTGAACCTGCCAACTCGATTTCACGGCGCCTTTGGCTTGATTCGGGCATTGGGTTTTTGTAAGGTTGGTTTGAGGTAGGGTTGGGGGTTTAGGGCTAACGGTTTGGGCCTTGATCAGGGGTTGGGATTGCAGATTTCTCGTATAGGTTTTGTCTTCAGGATTTAGGATTTAGGCTTGAGGGTTCAAAGTTTTAGCCCTAAGCCCCAGACCCCGAGACCTCAAACGTTAAATGGGTGGTTGTCAAAATTATGGTCCCTTTTGGGTCCCTATTATAATACGGCCCCTAATATTTAGGGTACCCAAAAAGGGACCATAATTTTGACAACCACCCAAATATTCACATTCAAGCGATGTGGGGCCCAGGCCGGCCTCTGCCAAGCTGTGCAGTAAATGGGAGATTGGGATTGGTTTATGGTTTAGGGGTTTGGGGTTTAGCATTTTGGGGTTCGGGGTCAGGGTGCAGGGTTTAGGCTTTGGTTCCCCCAGCCTACTTGGCCTTAGTTATCCCGAAGTAACCTTAAAAACGGCAGAACCTTGGGCGTTGTAGTACACACGGGGGGGGGGCTGGAATTCTCGAACCCTAAACCCCAAACTGTAACCTTCCTCAATAGTTCGTTCTCAGATAAGTCTAGTGCAGCCACACAGTGCACAAGGCGTTCAGCTCATTGCCTTGTAAGCTCTGTTTAACAATACTGCATTTGTTTAGGGTTTAGGGTTTAAGGCTTAGGGTTTAGGGTTTAAGGTTTAGGGTTTAGGGTTTAGGGTGCAGTACAGCCAGTATAGCCGACATCCCTTGTGAGCGATTATCTACACGCAAAGGCACACAAAGGCAAAGGCAACTAATTGTAGTGTAGTTGGGTAGACCCTTGTAGGCTGCCGGCTTAGCTCATGGTTTATGCCTTATGCGAATCTCCGCAAACCCTGAAACCTGCACCCTAAATGGCCCTAAGTCCTACAAACGCAGACCCAAAATGCCGAAAGCTTGAACAAAAAAAAACAAAACTTAGTAAGGTTTCTGGACTTCTGACGTGGGGAAGCGCTCCTGCAGCCACAGAGTAGGCTTTGCTACGAATTTCTGGCTCATCAGCATAGAGGCCTGAAGATCTAAGCTGGGACTTTCCACGGCTTCACGAGCATTCATAAAGTTATTGTGTAAGGGCATTTGCGCCTGTTCCTGGATTGAATATACAACCTGAATTATCAGCCCCTTGGCTTCAATCTGGTACAATTGTACAGGGAATATGAGGAGATCTCATGGCAAGAACCTATGGATGGCTATCATGGCAACTTCTTCGACTACCTATACCTTCATCCTCAGCTTTGACACACAAACAGATCTTGAGCAGTGGTGTTTGTAGGGTTCCGAGCATGCCGCGCAGCCGCTCACCCAACCTCTTTGTCGAAAAGGACAAGAGAGAAGGGTTGAGGTGGGGCCGCGGAGCTGTGAGAGAGCAGCACGCCGCTGGGCCGCAGATTGATCCGGCGGTTGGGATGCAGGAGTCGGCTCTGGGGCTGAGGGCGTCAGCTTTGGGATCAGGAATCTGGGTTTGAGCATTTCGGAAGATTGGGGTCCGCTTGCGGGCTGGGTTACGAGTGGTAGCTCCAAATGGCTCCAAATTTAGGCTTAGCTTTCGGGTGACTTCGTGAGTCTTGGATCCGGCTCTCAGACTTGATTTTTCGTACTCAAACTTGTGGAAGGCCCGCACCCCTTCAAAGGTCAGCAACAAGTCTTTCCACGCCGTCTTCATGACTCCAACAAAGGCCTTTGAGCTCGCACCCAATATCCTCAGTACTTCCCGACTTCGATTCTGCGCTGAGATAAATTGGCTGCAACACAGAGCTGCGGGCTCAGCTTTCAGTTCCTTTCGGGCTTCTTGATTCGGCCCAGGGCCCGGCCCAGGTCTGTCAGTTAGGTCTTCCTGGATGTAAAGCGTTGTGATTGGGGAAGGTACACAGAAGCTGGGACATCAGGATTCTCACGGATCAAGATTGCATACCCAATCACTGCTTCATCCCGCAAACCCGAATCACTAAAGTATCCCTTCAGGTATCTTGGATGATGGCTTCAGGCTTAAGGGCAATTGACATAAAGGCATATAAGTACATCTAGACTCGTCTCTCCATCTCTATTTGTGTGTGTGTCTCTCTCTCTCTCTCTCTCTCTCTCTATCGCGATGTCTATCCCTATCTCTAACGACTCCACCCTCTATCTTTGTCTCTCTCCATCTGTGTCTGTATCCTTATCGTATCGGTATCTATATCTCTAGGTCTCTATACCTCCACACCTATTTGTATGTCCAGATGTCTACAGATCTATACTTGTATAGATCTTGCTCTATTTGTGTATATATCTGTATATGTATTTAATGTGTATATGTGTGTGTCCATATAAGTCGACAAGTCTATGAGTCTATATATCCGTATACCTCTGTGTATATTTATACACTTATATATTCATTAATACCGACATGCCCATATATGTATATATCTATAACAGTGCGCACACACATGTATCCATACATATATATACATATATATATATATATAGATTTACATGTGTATATATATATATATACACATGTCGATATGTTTATGTTACATGCACGTGACTTGTTTGATGTATATGTGCAGCTGCATATATGTATCTCTGCACGTGTCGGTGCATGAAGTGGTGGTATCTATCTATTTATCCATCCATACATCCATCGATCGATCTATCCATCTATCTGTCTATCACGCAGTCAATCAATCCACCAATCCATCAATCAATCAATTTGTGTATCTATCTATCTGCCGTCTGTCTATCTATGTATATCTATCCGTCTATTAAACAATCAGTTAATCCATCAATCAATCTATCTATCTACGTATCTGTGCATCTATCAATCCATCTATCCATCTTTCCATCTTTCTTTCCATCTATCTATCTATCCATCTGTCCATCCATCCATTTATCCATCTATCCATTTAATCATCTATCGATTTATCGGTCGGTCTGTCTATCTATCCATCTATTTATCGAGCCATGCTCCATCTATCCGTCCATCTATCCATGTATCCATCTATCGATCTACCGATCTATCTGTCGATCGATCGATCTATGTATCGAATCTATCTATCGGTCTATCGGTCTATCTATCTATCTATCTAATCTATCCAGCAATCAAGCCATGAACTCATCCATCAATCAATCCATCAATCAGTCAATCTGTACATACATGCATGCATACATACATACATCTAGACACCACCGCCACCTCCGCCGCCACCGCCACGACCACCACCACCGCCACCGCCGCCGCCTGAACCACCACCAAGCCCGAGCTACACCTGCGACATCGCCCACCCCCAACTAGCGTCACAACACGTACCCCTATCAGGCTCGTCGTGACGCTGCAGTCCGGGCCTTTCGGGCGTCAGGGTTCGTTGCTTTTTTGCGGGTTTAGGGCTGTAGGTTTTAGGGTTAGGGTATTGTGCTTGGGCTGATCAAGATTTATGCTTATCCTTGGGGCTTTATGTTTTGAGGCTTCCACGCTTTTGCGCTTTATCAGATGCTGTACATGTGGGATTTATGACCGTAGGGTGAGAGTCGTTGTCAGTCTGAACCGTAGAAGCCCGAACCCATCCTTTTAAACCGTCCTACACCCTAAACCCCAGGAGTCTTGAGCCCCCCACCAGGTTTTGAATTGGCTCATCACAGCCTCCACTCGATCAGTAGGAGTCTAGGGTTTAGGGTCTACATTTAGGATCATGGGACTTAGTAACCAGGGTTCCAAAGAAGGTAACTAGACCAGCCCCGGGAGTTCCAAGCCCCAGCAGGTACTCGACAGGCTGATAAGATCCTCGATTGAGGTGCGAGGGCCTCGTTAAAGCTTGCTTCCGTTGTTCTTGTTATTCTGAGTGTTGTTGCCTTTTTTGTGTACTGTTGTTTTGTGATGTTGTTGTGGTGGCTGTTGTTGTTGTTGCTGCTCCGGCAGCTGGTTGTGTTGTTGTTGTGGGAGTGTTTCTTGTTGCTTGTGTGGTTCTTGTTGTTCTTGTTGTTTCTGCTGCTGCTGTTGCTGTTGATTCTGGTTCTGGCTCAGGCTGTGGTTTTGGTATGTACTGGTTGTTTGGAGGGGTGGGGGGTCAAATAGTTTTTGGTTTTGCTTTTATAGTAATCATTCGTGTTCTTGCTTCAGTTATATGGCGTGCAACAAGAACATGTGCAATAGTTGGTACTACATGGTATTGCATATTTGCATATTTATACATATATATATATGGGCTGCGTAGTATCCCCCCCTGCATTTGTGCACTGCTCTACTACTGTGGAGCCAGCAACAGGTTTTGAAATCCACCGAAAGTTTATAAATCCTCGCAAAGCTTATAAACTCTTATGTCCTTGGAATCTGGACCGAAGCATACAAACAGCCTCTATGGATGATTATGGATGTTTTTTCACACTGCTCGTTCCAGTACGCATCATCCCCCTACAGAAGCCACGATTTCGTTGGTTAATCGCCATCTCTGCAAACCTACTTCGGCGACTCATCCAGGAAGTCGCAAATCCTGATTACTTGCACCTATCATTCTAACAATCCATGCTTGCAGAATGCTGACCAGCTGAAGCCCGTACAACGTTATGAATTCTACAACAACCTCGTCGAAACCCTGTTACAGTGTGCCAAAACCCTTGCTTTGCAACTTGCAACCATCGATACATGTTCGTATTTCATGCCGTGTGACTGCTCTCCCAACTCCAAACTCTAAACCCATGTAGATCCAACTTACTAGCAAATGCGCTTTTAGTCATTAGTCTGGTTCAGTCATGCCCTACGGCGAAGTAGATGTGGGAACTAAGACTTCAGAGTATTTAAAATTTGTATTGTAATGCCGCAATCCCGTTAGTGTGCTTGCTTTTGTAAGCATTGCTACGGAGTTTTGGCTACACACAGCTCTCAATAGCATATCCCTGTGCTCATATGCGATTGCTCACCTGCTTTTAAAGGTTGGTGTATCCGGTATATGCAGTCATTTGGGTTTTGCATTCCTTGACTCTGCATAATGACAGCCCCATACTAAATTTAAGAACTTGTAAACAAACTACACGCTTAGCAAGCATTGTATAGTGTTTCTCCTGTGGGACAGCATGCAAACACTGTCGCTTCTTAGGCTGTGCTACACCCCGGAGCAAAAGGATTTCAGAGACCCAACCTGTATAGTGACGACTCTTACATACAGGGCCCTGACTTACATACGTTAGGGTTCAGGGTTTGGGGGTTGGATTTCCCGAAAGAGGTCCACACCTTGAGAGGGTTTTGGTTAAGTTCAGCATCAGGTTGAAAGGTGTGATTCTGAAAACCAGAATCCTAAAGGCTAAACCCTGACCTACACCCAATTGCTTACAATCCCCAACCTCAAGCCCCAAACCCTTAGCTTCAAGCCCCATCATGCATCTAGACCCTATTTGCCTGCATATATGTAAATGTCGCAGATTTCCAGAAACAACTTCAGTCTCACAAGCACATGTTGCGATTGAAGCCTTTCAAAGCTCGTGTGTATTTATATACACGTACATAATCTATTCACATATGACATGTATATATACATATATACATATATATAGAGGAGAGAGAGAGAGAGGGAGAGAGAGAGAGAGAGAGAGATAAACCCATTGAAAGGACCCGCTCAAGGTCCCTCATGTCATCTCAGGCGCCTTCTGCTTAGCCTCGCTTTACCACGTCCCCCGCGTGCGCCTGGCAGCAGCGCTGGTGAAGTTGAGCCAGCACCTTGTGAAGGATGGCACCATGGCATGTCACTTAGCCCTAAACCCCAGGCCTACATGTACATATACATATATACACATACGTGTATAGATATTGGAGAAGAGGATGATGATGGCAGCATGTCATGCTAAGTGAGGGTTCACGGCTTCAGGCTGAGACCTTAAAGCTTTAGGGCTTAGGGTGCATGGCTTGCTTCTGGATTAAGCTTTTCGCGTTCAGGGTCTAGGGAAGGATGGCACCATGTCATTTAGGATGACAGGCGGAGATAGTCGCATGTAAGTGAATATATGCACTAGGGGCTTGGATGGGTGCATATCGTGTTTGTTTTGGGAGTTGTGGGTTTAGGGTGTAAGGTGTCTAGGTTCGAGGGTTAAGTTCGAGCTTTAAGGTTCAGGGTGCAAGATTTCCTGCCTGGGTTTGTTCTTTGCCCCGGATGGATGTGTTTACGCCAGCCCTCAAAGCACAGTAAATGCCCTTCCAATGTCAAGTTTGGAGGTAATTATCCCTCGACCCAAGGAGCACTGTACACATTATAGTCCCTCTTAAGTAGATAGAATATAGTTTTGGGTATATTATAATAAGATCCCCATATTGCCCATATTCTATCCACTTACGGGGGACTATATACACAAAGCTTAGGGTCTTTGATTCGGGGGTTGGGCCTCAGAGTGAGATCAGTGCAAGATAATCCCTAATCTTGAACCCATGCTTGGGATCTGCGCTCTTGGGGTTCTTCCAGGGCTTAGGCTGCATGTGTGGAGTTTGGCTCCAACAGAAACTCCAAAACAAACGGGAATTGCAGGCAGATTCTTGAAACCTAAGCCTTGAATCTAAGCCCCAGTGCCCCCAAGAACACTCCATAGAGTTCAAATCCCTTAAACTATATAGCCCAATTTCCGACAAAATAGGACCTACATAGACCCCATGTAAAGGTGGTTGGGGAGTCCTGCTGCAACCCCAGACACACGCTGCGTTTAGGGATTTAGGGTTTAGTGGTGGAGGGTTTAGGGTTTACCTTGAGCAAGATGAGGCATCCTGCTCGTCACGATGCCTCCGGGACAGCGACTGATCTGCACTTCTTGAGAGGAACCTAGGGATGTCTAGGGCTGAGGGTGGAAGAACGGCGAATCCAATGGAAAAGAACATGAACTTAAGATGGAAGAACCTTACTGGTTCCTAAGGGGGAGCGTGTACCTCTGAACTCGTAAACAGGATTTAGGGTTTGAGGTTCTCCTCATATGTTGGTGACCGTTTGCCTGTTCACCAAGGGCTCCTGAAAAATGGCCAGTTTAGGGTTTAAGGTTTAGGAACTTGCATTTGGTAAGCAGGGAATGCCACAAGGGGTCCTTATAGCAGTCCCTATCTGCTTCCACTAGGAGTTTAGACGATGGCTCATATAGGGGTATGCTAGGGCAACGGAGAATTAAGTGCGTACACTATATACAAGTCTCCATGCTATTTTGCCATTCCTTGAACCCTCAACCCCAAACCGAGGGCCTAACCAGACCTATCACCCCAGTCCTGTTTAAATGTTCCTTGTTCTTTTGCATTTGGTTCTCCATCGTTGGGTACGACATCCTAAACCTACAGCCCCAGAATTATCCCTCTAGATCATATATTAGGAGGACCCCGCACCCTGTAATAGTGGCTATAATGGATAACAGGGATTATATTAAGGTCCTATTATATTCCTAGTATAACACTATTACAGGGTGGGGGGTCCTCCTAAATCATATATCCCC
Source organism: Symbiodinium pilosum (assembly GCA_905231905.1). NCBI lineage: Eukaryota > Dinophyceae > Suessiales > Symbiodiniaceae > Symbiodinium > Symbiodinium pilosum. Next base: position 46,960 of record CAJNIZ010000059.1, on the reverse strand, counting down.
TATATACCTTTGGTATGCCCTGTAGATTGTTTCAAAGGTAGGCGCGCTCCATTTGTTCCACTCCTTCATTCCATAAGGCCCAGACCCCATTTAGGGCTTACGGGTAGGTATTTATGGTCTCGGGCTTAGAGCTTAAGGTTTAGAGTGTAAACGTTAAGGTCGAAACCTTAACTTAGTTTAAAGTTCCATGCACCGAAAGGAACGCCCCAAACCCCCCAGACTCAAAGCCCTAAACCCCCAAACCGCCCGCGTGTCCCCTATTCTCCAGCTTTAGGAACCTTATTGTGGTAACTTCATCCGCGACCACTGATAAGAGACAAAAGAGCAGGGGCCTTTCTGAAAGTTTAACACTAGACTGCCAAACAAGGAATAAAACATCCTCTAATTTACCATAGCAACCCATAATGGCCCCTTCCAGCCCAGCACAAGGGCAGTCCAAGTAATCCCTCAAACCCTGAAATCCTCTACCAGAAGCCACAAGCCAAAGGCAAGACTTCCTCCACTCGGATGGCTGTTGGGTCAACAACATGCCTTCGGAGGACGCCACTGGATGGCTTAGGGTTTACGTCTTTACCCTTCACCCCTGAGCCCTTAACCTTATACCCCACCCTTAAGCCTTAGCCCTAAACCCCGGACCCTAAGGCATGGAAAGCTTGGGTTCATCCATAAGTTTCTACTTACCTTGTGCTACCCTGCAACGCGGTTCAGGCTGACTTAGAATTTTCTTAGCTCTGAGGAAAAGCACTTCAGGGACAACCCAAAAGGGCGGGTGGCAGCGGGGAGTTAGGTCGTTAGGGAACCTGTCAGTGGAGAGCTGAGACATTTATTCGGGGCCTTACCGGAACCAATCGGGGCACCCGAAGTTTGAGTGCCCATCGTCGTGGAGGGATGAGAAGAAACAAACTGGAGTGCTGCCTGGCCACGTTCGCTCATGTTCCCTGAACCCTTCACCCTTGATCATTGGAACAGTACGCTCTACCCAAACATACTTTCATCCCAAAACCTGAACCCTGGGTAGGCCCCTGGGATATTTAAAATTTCCCTAATGGCATTTAATATTTTCCCAAATGGCTTTAACAGGGGACCTTATATATTAATAGTGTTGGGCCAACCCAAAACCCTAATTAAATCACCAAGCTGAAACCTTGAAAGCCACAATCCAATGCCCGAAGTTGCAACCTCCAGACCTCAGAGGCCCTAAACTTTTGTTTTTTCTTGAAAAAGACTTCGGGTTATATATGGGTGTAGATAAGGGTGTAGGGCTTGGAGTTTGGGGTTTAGGGGTGTCCCCGGATTTCTTTTCAGGGGATCAAAATGACCCTACCCCTAAACCCCAAAACTAAGCCGTAAACTCCAAACCCTACACCCTCTCTCTCTCTCGCACCGGTTCCGCAGCGGATCCATGGAGGTTCGAAGAGCAGCAAGCTTTGTTTTGCTGCGTAAGACCCTGCACTCCAGACTCGCTGGCGCGGGCCTATACGCGGTGCGCCCTATGTGCATCCTAAATATAACCCGTATATCCCTTTGAAGGAGACCCTGAGCCCCGATAACCTTGATATCGCTGTAAAAGGAATCCCACCTCCATGTATAACCTCCATATCCCTTTAAAGGACACGCTGAACCCCTGAAAAATCCCGGATGTCCTTTAAAACCGGATCCTAAACCTTAAGGGGCCTTCAACCCCTGCAATATCAAGCCCTACAGAACCCCATGTATCCCATAGAAGGAATCCAAAGCCCTAAACACTAAACCCTAAACCCGAACCCTAAACCTTAAATAGTAGTTTCCAGTCTCTTTCCCGTTATCCCTATATAATCCNNCATATAACCCCTATATAACCCTATCCCTTGACTAAACGGGCCTTTTGCAGGAGCTGGTCGAATTCATTGAGGCTGTCGGCTTCGTGGTCATGGCCAAGCCAACAACGGACGCCCTGCATTGAGTTCAGTTTGGGATTCCTGTAGAGGGATATAGGGCAATATAGGGGTCATGTAGGCATGAGTAGTTTAGGGTACCCTTGAAGGGATAAGGGTCGGGGTCAGGTATAGGCATGAGTATTTTCGGATACCTTTGGAGGGATAAGGGGGTACCTAAAGGATCGATAGGCCATGT